>CAUYLG010001240.1:0-52512 GCA_963573385.1 Cacajao melanocephalus | reverse complement strand
GTGGCTCCTCCGCCGGGAATCTCCTAGTCTGTGGGCAACAAAAATTCGTCTGAAAGTGCGGCGTCCACTCGCTCTCTGCGCTTTCACTGGGAGCTACAATCCTGAGCTGTTGTTAATCGGCCATCTTGGATCTCTCCTCTTCTGTTTTTTTTTTAAAGAAATTTTCCTCTAGATTTTTTTCTTATTTTAGGTCTTTCATCATTTTATTAAATTGCAGGTGACTGAGGTTTGGCGTACAAATGATCCCTTCCCCCACATAGCGAGCATAGTCTCTGATAGGTAGTTTTCCAACCCTCCTTCCCTACCTTCTCTCCTCTTATAGTCCTCAGTGCCTGTCATTCCCGTCTTTACATCTGAGTGTACTCAATGTTTAGCTCCCACTTCTAAGTAAGATCATGCGGTATTTGTGTTATATTCTTTCTGTTGGGGAAAGGAAACACCAGTGTGAAGAATTATTCTGAAATAAGTGATGTTGAATTTCATTTCCTCCTAGTTAGATCCACACGGGTTCTTCATCCCTCAGCTCTGTATCTTCCACCTGGCAGGAGAGGACATCTTCAGTCCCCTCTGTCCCTGCCAATTATGGGTGGTTATTCTTGGTTCTAGAAGTAATCCTGATTAAGCCAGGATGTCTGTAGGCAGCAGGATGTCCCGAGAGTGAGACCTGGAATTAGTATTTGGTGCTTCTAGAGTAAGCCTTGGACATTTTCATGCCCACTAGACACATACTTCTCCTAATCAGTGTTTGTTCAGCCCACACAACTGGATGGCCACATCACTTCCCTCAACAGCCCAGGAGCTCCCTTCCATTTTCTGAAGCTACGTAGATTAGGTTGGATCCATGACATGCACTTGACTTTTACCAGGCCCCATGACATTTCCCATATATCTGGGCTTCTGCTCCAAACTAGACCAACTGCTCCAGATATGATGCTGCTCTCCTACTTAACTCCACGACTGCCATTTTGTTACAACTCCTGCGACAGTGATCCATCTGCTGAATTCATCCTTTGGGGTTCACAGCCTCATGACAACATAGACAGATTTGCCTCTAAAGAGCCAGACTCACACAGTTCAGTGAGTTTTACTAATTCAGTTTCTGCTTCCTCCCCAGATTATTAGCCCCATCATGTCTCGAAGCTGTACTACTTTAGTTGATGATCCTGACTTCCTCTGCCCCTTCTCACCCCAAAGTTATTTCCCCTAGAAAAGGTAGTTAACGTCATATCTGATCATTAGCAACCAAGCCAAAATTCTTGCAGTATGCACTGTTTCAAAGTAATTTACATAAAAGAAGAAAATAATGTCTCATTACTATACTAATGCAGGTCTTATATGAAGAAATTAGGTTGCCATCCAAATTTTGATGTCTCCTAGCTTATACTTTCAGCCCAGATCGCTCTTCTAAGTTTCATATCCATATATCCAACTTAGATCTATCTACCTGGATGTATGTCAGGTATCAAACTCAGCATATCACATACTGAAACTCATACTTTTTACTTGTGTCCTTCCCCACTTCTTTCTCCAATGACTAGCTTTTTATATCTCAATAATCCATAGTCTCTTGCCTAGCCTGACCTTGACTTGTGACAAAAACAGCTAGCTCCTGCATGAAAAGTAAAACATAGAGCATAAAAACTTTTACATACTGAAAGTAATGGGCCGATATTGGATAAATTATTTTTTGCTAACTATAATAGCAGTATTTTAAACACTCGGCTAAAAAGTCTGCCATGTGGCAAATAATAAATAAAACAATATTTATTTTAGCAAATATTTACTATATGCTGGGCACTGTTCTAAGAGTTTTGTAAATATTAATTCACTTAACACATATAATATTTTTATGAGGTAGTTACTGTAACTACATTTTTCAAATGAGGATAATGATTCACAGAGTTCAGGAACTAGTACAAGGTCACAGAACCAGGACTTGAGCCAGGGAGTTTGCTTCCAGAACCCAGGCTCTCAGCTGTGCACTGTGCTACTTTTCCACGTCTGGTGTAGAAACATGGGGAAAATATTTGTCATGGCAAAATTTTATTTTTTACCTTTAGCATTATTTACAATTATAAAATATTATTCACATATTATAATACCAGTCATGTAGAATAGCTGGGTAGGGAATGTATTATTGTAGAAACTACATATTGCAGAAGTAATGTCTTTCTAGAATAGTGACTTTGCTTTTTCTATTCATCTATAAGAGACATACAAGTGCTACTAGTGCACACTATTAACCTTACTCAAAAGGCTAACTATAGGATGTCTTCTATGAGGAATTTTGTCTACTGTATTTCTCTGGTGCACATGGACTCAATGTCTCACTGCTTTTCACTTGTAATTATGTCATTTTTTAATCACTCTCCATCATCTATCCATTGAGGATGTTGCTTGATATGTGTCCTCTGCAAGTATACAGCAAGATTCTCAAAGCCAAGAGAAGTATCTTGTATTTATACACTGCAATGAGACTTCTATTTCACGTCTTCACACTAAAGCATCATGTCTCTCCAGTTCTGAATTTCTCTTGAGCTTCACAATGTTTTTCTCAGCACTGAATTAACATAATGTAACTATAATTTATAAATCTGAATAAAGCTGTATATATATAATGCCCAGCAGGTACCTCAAACTCTACATACCCCAAACTCAAAGTACTTTTTTCCATCACATCTGTACCTCCTCAATATTTTCACCTTCTGTAGCAGAAATTTTTCACCCATGACTTTTCTCTCCCATTCACCAAATTTTAAAATTCCTCCATCACAAATGCCTCTTCTGTCACCTCTTTTTAATTTCCACTAACCCTAATCATGTGCAGGTCATAATTATCTGTCACTTAGACCACTGCAGTAGTCTTCTAATAGATTGCTCTGAATCTAATTTTTAGTTAGTAGAATCCATCCTTTGTATGCCTCCCCATTCTACATTTCCAAATATTGATATGATGTACTTATTCAATCAAAACAATGTATACAGAATGTAGTCCAAATTCCTTACCATGGCATTCAAGGCTCTCCATATACTGGCCTTGGATTCCTAGCTGGCTAGCTAGGAGGAGGTTAGGAGTATTTTTAGGAGTATGTTTCTTAAAATATCTGGATAGAAGAGTAAGATCTCTGTGTCTCTGTATGTGTGTGTATATTCATTTATACACATTTGTTTTATTGATGGAATCATTAACACTAGTCTCATGATTGCTCAGCTAAATATGTTGTCAAATAAAAAACAGGGCCAGACAGCAGACAGTAGTTGAAGTGGCAAAAACATTGTATTCAGAACTATTGTAATAAGAGAAAAGAGACCTCAATACAGAGCTAGGCTCAATTCCAAATATAGCAGGGACAAGTGGAGATTTATAGCCAAGGGAGGGCCGGGTCAAGTGGAAACTTAGTAGTAGGAAACGTCAGGGGTGGAAGAGTTCTGATTAATCCTAATAGGATTCTTGCTGAAGGCAGGCCAGGGTGGTCAGATATCAACAGTAGAAAATGAAAAATTTGATAAGATATCAACGGTAATCAGGTATGAAGCAGGGGTTGGGAGTTCTCTCTTAACGGCTGTAGCAAGATTCTTGCTACAAATTGGTGATTCCAGGCTCCACAGGATTGGAAACCAAGGTCAAAAGCCTAGTCGGAAAGGTTTAGATGAGCCTGACCAAAGTTTAGCGAAGGAGAGTTTTTGCCAGTGTATTCACACTGTGTGTGTGTCTCAGTACTACTCTAATTTACCAGTCAGGGGCTCCCCGGCCATCAGAGCAATGCCATCATCTTTTGGGTAGGACAGCAGTCACAGAGAAGGCCCACTGTGGACAGTTAACTGGCTTTCTTTAGCATGGGAAAGGAAGGACAGTCCTGATTTTCTTTCAATATTCCTCAGCTATATTGATCTGACCCCCAAATTACATAAGATCTGCAGTGATAAAACTATAACTCAAAAAAACTCACTGCCTGTCTTTTACCACTTACCCCCTGGAATTATCATTAACAATGGTCTTAATACAAGTTTGGAGGCGAAAAACGGCTCACACCAAGTATGCATACAAAGGGACCGAACACATTGAGCAGCAAAATTCCCAAACTAGACATCCCCTAGGATCTGCAGGGGCGTTCCCGCTAATCTCGCGAGATAGCAGGCAGACACGCCTTTTGTTCCCGCGAGAGCCCAAGGCTTCAGTTTCCCGTTTGCGGAGCCTGCGGCGGCGTTTCCTGGGGCAACAATAATGGCGGCTACGCTGTCCGACCGGCTCTTCTCGCTGGAGCTGCTGGTGGACTGGGTGCGTTTGGAAGCCCGGCTGCTGCCGTCCCCCGCTGCCGCAGTGGAGCAGGAGGAGGAAGAGGAGGGAAAAGAGCAGGGGGAGGCCTCGTCGCCGCGCGCTCTGTGCCCCGCCGTGGCCTTCCGCCTGCTGGACTTCCCCACGCTGCTGGTTTACCCTCCGGACGGCCCTGGCGCGCCTGCCCCGGAACGCTGGCCCGGCGTGATCCGCTTTGGTCGCGGCAAGTCTTGCCTCTTCCGCCTGCAGCCTGCCACTCTGCACCGCCGCCTCCTGCGGACCCCGCTTGCCACCTTGCTGCTACAGCTGCCCCCCGGGCGCCCGACGCCCGTCCCGCAGCTCCTGGGGGCCTGCTACATCTCGCTGGCTACCGCAGCCCACAGTGTCGTGGGGCCGGCCGCCTCCGGGTGCTCCCACCTTCACCGGGGGCGTTTTCCCTTGCGTAATAGAGTGGGCGCGCGGACTGGGGACATTGCACTGGCCTACCGCCTGACTGATCTGGGAAGCCACCTGCTGGGCCATCTTGAGCGACCCCTCACCTTCACTCCCACAGGAGGAGGAGCGGAGGTCAGTCCCCAAACCCCGCAAGAAAGACAGCAGCTACAGCAGCCAGCCTCACAGCCAAGCCCAAAAGAGGCTGATAGGCTACTGGGGGAGTTAGAAATCCCAGAGGCGCAGAAGGATTTGAAGGAAATAGTTTTCCACAGTGAGGGAGAATCTGAAAACGTGGGTTCTGTGGAGAACGGCAAAACCAATTCTATTGTTACTTGTTCAAATGCTGGCAATGAGAGGAATGTTAGCTCCCTAAATGAGGAAGTCACAGAGTTGGACACGGAGACCAATATATTTTGCCCTCCTCCTTTGTATTACACTAACTTGACCCAAGAAAAACCACCTCCTGCACAGGCTAAAATCACCATTGAGCCTCAAATGAATGTACCTGAGGAAATGAGTGGTGCATCTCCTGAAAAAAAGTATATAAATCCCCCAACACACAGGAGTTGTCTAAAATATCCAAGTTCTGCAACACATGAGCATCCTCCAGTGCTTGTAAATCCTCCACATGTTCAGGATATAGGAGCAATTAATCAAACATGTCAAACTGAACAAAACAGAATTAATACAATAAGGCAGTTGCCTTTGTTAAATGCTTTGTTAGTTGAGTTGTCCTTGTTGTATGACCAACCTGTGACAAGTCCTGCTCAAATACATCCTCACCTAGCCTGGTTATATAGGACTGAGGAGAAGAAGTCACCAGAATCTTCTGCCAAATCCACATGTCAGTCTGAATCTAAGAAGGATAAACTTTCTATGGGGGGATGTGAAAAGTCAGTGAGTCTTCATTATAGAAAGAAGCAAATTGAAAACTGTAAGAAAGATAAATATTCTGAAAAGAGCAGTGGAACCCCCCAAAAAAGAGTTACAAAAGGGAGGCTACTTTATGGCTTAACAAATACACTAAAACTACGTCTAAAGCAGACAAATCCTGATATGCTGGTGGTACATGAAAAAAGAGAACTATATAGAAAAGCACAAGCACAAATGTTGGGTGCAAAATTCAGAATTCCATCAACCAAAGTTAAACTATTAAGCTTTGCAGAACAAAGCCAGGAGCCACATCAACTGCCTAAAGATAAGTATTTAGATTTAGATGCATCTTTTCCTGAAAATAGTGATACCTCAAGACAAATGAGTGGAGTTTTTGATGATCCCAGCACAAGTAAAGAAACTAAACTGAAATGTACAACTGGAAAAAAGACAGTGGATTGCAGTAAAAATGGAACCAATAATGTTTCATTGGAAGAAATTGTGAATCCTGCAAATTTGATTATTCCAGAAAGGCTCACCCATACAAGTATTTTGGGAAGAAATGTGGAAATGCAAATCCAAAGTCCATGTGTTTTCCAACAGGATGCTGTTGTTGACAGAATTATAGATAAAGAAATGGATATTAGACAAGTCAAAACCACAGATAATTATATTCTTATAGCTGATGTAAGTGAAAATAGACCAGGTAAAAATAGTTGCAATGAAAACATCTCAGAACTGGAGTATTCAGATGACTTGTCTAGTCCTTGCTATTCTGAAGATTTCTATACCACTGAGGACACCAGCAGAAGTTTAAAAGCTCATGATAGCAGTTCAAGGACAGAAAATCCAAAACATAGTCAATATACAAGCAAGTCTAGTGAAACAAGATCGTCCAAAAAGAAAAATTGTAGTGACAAGAGTTCTATCCTTAGCCCACCTTTCTCAGCCGGGTCACCTGTATACTCATATAGAAAATTTCATATTTCAAAAACTCAGGATAAAAGTTTGGAGGAAGCATGTAGTATCTCTACCAGTGATTTATCTTCATCACATTGGACTGAAGAAAAAGAAAACCAGAAAGATCAAAATAGTATGCACAATTCTAAAGTTACAAAGAGTGGTCAAGACATCTCTGTTCCAACAAGAAGTAGTTGCAAATCTTTAGGAAAAAGCCAGTCACCAAGAACATCCCAAGTGAGTTCTTATCTGCCTTCAAATGTGTCTGAACTAGAACCTAATATCCTAGATAGCAGTACATCAGATCACTTTGAAGAAGACAATGATGATGTTGGTTCACTAAATATTTCCAAGCAATGCAAAGATATTTGTGAATTAGTAATAAATAAACTTCCAGGATACACAGTGTAAAAATACATGCTTTTTAAAAAGTTTCAACAACCTATGTGTACTGTTAGTGAAAAAAATTTTAAACCTATTTTAGTACCTGAATTATGTGAATACTTATTTTTAAGAAGTATGAATGTTATTCCTTTGATGTTTAGTGTTCTATTAAGTCTGATCATATTGATTATTAAATCACCGTATAAACAGATTTCTTTTTAACTTGTTTAATCATAAGAATAAATTTATATATTTCTAAACTGTCTCAAAATGTCTAGTCTACAGTATTAATCATTCTAAAGCTGACTTCATGCACACTACTGAAAAAAGAGTAAGGACAGCCTCAGATTTTTGTTGGAACAAATTATTTAACAAATAGAGAAGACTTACTGTGTTACATGCAGAAAGCTGCAGAATTTGTCTATGATGGAGCCCCTGCTGTTTTATGAGCTTACAGTGGTATGTAGATAAGAAGTCTTCCTTGACATAAACATACCCCATATCCCCAGTAGGTGAAGCTGCTTTTATATGCCATCATAGCACTCTGCACCTTTTCTTTTTAAACCACAATTTGTGTGATTATTTGATTAAAGTTTATCTTCCACTAGGCTTCAGTTCTGTGATGGGTCCATATTTGTTTTACACATCAGTATACTTTTGTATCTAGCACAATTGCTGGAATGTGGCTGCAGTATAATAAAAACATCTGTTGAAAAAAATGGAGGCCAGGCATTTAAAATACCTAATGGGAGGGTTTAGAATTAAGCAGTAAAAATAAGCAGATTTCCTAAAAATAAACCTGCAGAAAATCCTTACTGGAGATATGTTTGACTGTAATATTTTTGTTTTGCTTGATATAAATAGCTTTCAGGTGTTCTCTGAAATATTTGGAAAGGGAAACTTAAAAAGATATCTTTCTATATATATCTTTCTTGTTTAGGAGTTCAGTTTATTATTTCAGTTTGTTCAGTGGTTATTTTTAGTGTATGAAAATTTGTTTTTATGAAATCTAGTGATCATTTATATTCTATTGGTTTTATATTTAGACTTTATTCTGTGTTCAAATATTTACATATGTTTTATTTTAGTTGTGTTATACTTTAATTTTTAGACTTTTTAATATATATAATATGTTTGAATGAAATGAAGTTCTAATTTCCTTTCTTTGCAGCTAATTAATTATATAAGTATTCTGAATGATCATAATACTGGAATATAGATAGTAAAAAGAGAGAAGAGGATGCTACATTTTGGGGAGCAATATGAATCAAAGAATGGTGATGGGAATGAGCCTGATATATTTATGGGACAATTTAAAGTATTATCTTGCATAGAATGATAGGTTCAACTACAGAGTGGTAGAAAGAACATTTGTTGAGTGAGGAAAGTCCCAGATTATAGAGCCTCAAATGCTAAGCATAATAATAAAGTTACAAGCAATAGGAACAACAGATTATTTTAGGTTATAAATGAGCACTAGTAAGTATTCATGACATTTTGAATATTTTAAATTATTGAAAATAATTACTATAGGCAGAGAAATTATATCAGTAAAAAAACTGAAATATGAAAGTGGCTATGATCTTAATTTTTTAAAAACCATAAAGCATATAGCATAACATTTCATAAAGTCAAAATATTTTAATGCCAGGTATTGTAACTAGATGTTTAATGATGTCAACTGTGTAAATTGTTTAATAGCAATTTGTCATTACTATGAAGAGACAATAAAAATATAAGCAATATCAGAATCATCAAAGAAATAATTCCTTAGAAACCAACGTTTTATTTGGTTGAAAGTAAGTCATTGTCTGTGATAAGAATAGGTAAGGAAAATGATTAATGTAGCATGTCTAAGGTACAAAGAACTAATGCACTTTAAATTACAAAGCTGAGTAGCTGAATCCGCTTCTCTTGGAGTTAATCCATGAATACTTATTTCTAGAACTGTGATGTTTCTTCTAGCCTAATTCAGGTGAAAGTATCTGTTTTCATGTATTTAGTGCTTCTATTACATTCCACAAATTCTAGTCCATGTTTTAATTCTACAATCTATAAACTTATTTTTAAAGACTTTTGTAACATATTATTCATGAAGCCTTAATTATCTCCTTAACTACTTAAAATTATTGAAACATGAAATAGTATTTCAAGCCACAAATAAGGGATACTGTCATTTCATTGTAAAACCAAGCTATTGCAAACCTTCCAAAAGGTCTTCTGAATAGCACGGGTATTTAAACTGCTATGGACAAAGCTGAGTGGGGGAGGGTCTAAAATGCAAAGTGAGCCACGGAAAAGATGTTAAAACCTACCTCTATGTCATGTTGCATGTTTACAGCTTAGAAAGAAGCCGTCAATAAAAAGTCCTCTCGACTGTTACTCTAAACATTTGCAGAGAGCTGTGCAAATGCATACAGTATGTTGGGTTTTTTTCCCTTCAGTCATATGCATGCTATTGATGACATTTTCAGATGCAAAGAACAATGATATTAAATTTCTGTCATGCAATTCTTATGGCTTTCTACTTAGAGCTACCCCTTTACATGTCAATTAATTTAGATTTTTCTTCATGTACAAGCAGTGAATTTAGTATGGAATTATAATTAGGAACCAGACTTCTATTGGTAGCAAAATATAGGTCAAGACTGTTAATTAAAAAACCCAGCTTTTAAATCACCACACTGTGTTGTTGGCAAGGCAAATAAATTTCATAACAAAGCAACATATAGATAATATTTAAATTTGCTCCATCAAACTGTCCTTGGGCCTAGAGAAAGTGATTCTTCAGGCTGTTTATGTTTTAATTTGGATTTAGGGAGTTGTACAGAATGACAATATATAGGCCAAAACTTGCTGAGTCATTGTTTTCTTATTTTTAACCTAAAACAATAAAAGGAAAACTTTACTTGGTCAAGGACCAAGGCTTTCTTAAGTGATTTTCTCTGGAGACCTAACTGTCATGCCAGAAGTAAGACACTTCAGGATGATCTTCATTAGCTTTGGGTGCCAAGCCACAGTGTTAGAAGTATTTCCTTATTTTTAAAAACTCTTCTCAGATCTCTGTTATACTGAGCTATACTAATTCTAGAAAAAAAATTAGAAAACTTAGATAAGAGGTTTTGCCTCAAAATTGTGTACCAAGGAAACGTTATAATATTTTCCTTCCAAAATTGCACTGAAGTGACGAATGTAAAAATAGCCATGGAAAACAAGAAAAATGCTGGTGGTGGACAAGACAGTTTGAGGAACTTCTGGAACAGACAAAGCAGTTGGGATTATGTTGATGAAAAATTAATTACAAATCCACTCTTCAACACAACCCCAAGAGAGTGCTTCTGGAGAAATGAGAAGATGGTATTTTCCAACAGAGCCCCAGATAAATTCAAGCTGGTCGGCAGGGCTTGGGCATAGGAGCAGGTTAAGGGACAACTGAGGGAAAAGCAGAACCCTAAGGACAGGGAAGAAGCTGGGGTGGGCTCAAGGTTATCTACCAGAATAGGTATTGGGGCCAAAGAGAAAAACTATTTTCACCTTTGACACCAAAACATAGATTTAAATTGTCTCAATGTTATTGGAGCGGCTGCTAATTCTAGTGGCAAAGTGGTATAAGCCTGGTCTTTGGAGGCAGACAAAAGGTGTTTTCGTCCTTGATTATTTTACCCCTTGGAGACCTTCTTCATTGTAGGATTGGTTTCAGGATTCAGTCAAATAACATATATATCATATATGACAGTGAACGTGAGTGAGTGATATGTGACGTATTTAATGATATTACAGAGAATGTACCATGGTATCTGTATCCCAGCCTAGAGAGATGTATTTTCAATTAAAACTCAAGCAATCAACTCTTCCTTCCAGAAGATTTAAACAACTTTCCTATAGTATAGCAAGGCAAAAAAGCCCATGGTGACAAAAGGCAGCACAGATTTCTGGCCAGGGAAGACTTTAGATCACAGAGCAGAGCCACAAAACCCAGCAGAAGAAGGAACCCTTCTCAGACTATTAAGCAAAGTGGGGCATCTAGCTTTGTGCAGAGTACTCAGGAGAGGGGGTTACAAAACATCCTTACCATACAGAAAGAAAGGAAACTCTGATGTCAGTGCTGGGAAGCATACGTTTCCCTGCAAACCTAGGTAAGTAGCCCCTCCTATAGGAGGTGGTTTTAAAACCTCCTAAACAATTTTTTGCTGTTTATGTATTCCGTGTCTTTCCATAGTAGGTACACAAAACATGTTTATTCCTTTCCTTTGAATACCTTGGGGACTGGGGTGGGGATGGGGTGAGTGGGAAAGGATCTGTCATAATACATCGTAATTAAATAGGTAGAAACTTACAGAACAAATACATTGGGAAGGGATGAGACTTAGCTTTCAGGCCAGACACTGTAACTCCGTAGTAGAACCCTTGGGAGCGGAAATCCATGAAAAGATTCAGGGTTTTAATGAAAAGGAAGTTTGTGCTTTCCAGGAACAGGGCAGCCTAGGAGATTAGATGAGCTCCTGAGCAATAGTTAAGACAAGATAACAGCTGAAAGTCATATTCAGAAAGAGCATGGAAGAGAAGAGGTCCACGAGTCAGTAAGTCAGTTGGTTAGTGTAGGATCAGAAACTCATACTTGTAGCTTGACTATTTAGAATACTGTACATTGTGTCCATTTCTCTTTGCTTCTTGGTTTTAATATAGCTCTTTTTGAAGGATCTTTTAGTTGATCCATACAAGCAATAGGAAATGACTTTGGTTGTGGCTCATAATTGAGCAGAAATCCTAAAGGGGGAGCAGCATACCCCTAGAGTCTACATTATCAAAAGACTGAGAAAAAATAGACAAGGGCTTTTAGAAAATCCCTTCTTTCTACCCAAAGATTTCTTCGTCAGCTTTTCTTTACTGAAAACCTTAGGACACTTCACATTTTGCTTTGTTACGGGAAGCTGTTCAATCACAGTCTCACACCCATCAGCTGCTGCCTTGAGTACTATAGCTCATTACTTATGATTTCACGGACAACCTTGTGGAGTGAATTTGGACTGAATTCTGGACTCAGAAGGACATAACACATAATGGATTGCTTTAGATACAGAGGAGTCTATTGTCAAAAGATTGGCCTGAAATTTGTTTCTTGCATATCCAACATTTTTAAGACGATTTCCAAGTACTTTGGGATAGCATTTATTAACCTGAGGGAAAATATCTTTGAAATCTCCTGAGAAAGTCCAGCATGGGCAACAAAAGTGAGACTCCATCTCAAAAAAAAGAAAGTCCTGAGTATGAACATGTATGCTTCTTGTTAGCAAAGTACTCTATATCCATGATCTTCTCTCTAATAGCCAGAAGCCAAGTATGTCGGAGGGCAGAACTTATGTTTTCCAGGGAAACTGCCTTCCACTCTAGTGCTTCTTTTCTGCAGTGATTTCTTGGTGCCCTCTTCCTACCTCACTGATCACAGTGTGAGTTCCTACTGTCAACCTCTAAAAACCAGTGCGAGATGCAGGATCTTACTAAAATTATGGCTTCATTTTTCATTGGCAAATAAGACTGCTAATAAGAAAAGTAATTTGTTGACGTAGTCTCTGTTGTTGACATTAATTTTAACATTAATGTCTCCTTACACTGAACAGCACTTTACAGCTTATAAGGGACTTCTACTGTTTCACTTCATCTTTACCAGAACCCTGTGAGCTAAGCATTAATATAGATGAGGAAACAGGCTGCTTTCCATATTCATTGCCTTTCTCACTTTCATAGAGAAACTGAAAGACTTTCAGCATAAATCTCAAAAAAATAATGTTTCTTCAATCCTTATAATATCGTTTCCAGAATCAGAGTCTATAAATAGATTAAATTCATTTTGTTTACTTTATTTATTGAGGTAAGAACATTTAACATGAGATCTACGCTTCTAGCAAATTTTTAAGCATACGATTCATTCTTCTTGACTATAGGCACAGTGTCGCCCAGCAGCTCCCTAGAGCTCATTCCCCTCGCTTGGCTGAAACTTTACGCCCAGGGATTAATAACTTCCCATATCCCCCTCACCTCAGCGCCTGACAACCACCATTCCATTCTTTGATTTTACACATCTGACTGTTTTAGATACCTTGAGCAGAGGACCCAACGAAGCAATGCCTGGACTCCCGATCCATGAACACCATCAGAGAACATGGCTGTTGTTGTAAGCTGCTAATTTGTTATGCAGCGATGGAAAAATAATGCAGCTGGTCAATAGAAAACACCCTGGCAAATCAAGAGGGAGAGACTTTGAAAGAAAGGAAAAAGCTCTATATTTTAGATCCTTTTTTTTGAGATGGTGTTTCTTTCTTGTTGCCCAGGCTTGAGTGCAATGGCATGATCTGCAACCTCTGCCTCCCAGGTCCCAGCGATTTTCCTGCCTCAGTCTACTGAGTAGCTTGGATTACAGACATGTGCCAGCATGCCCAGCTAATTTTTATATTTTTAGTAGAAATAGGTTTTCAACACATTGGCCAGGCTGGCCTTGAACACCTGACCTCAGGTGATTTACCCGCCTCTGCCTCCCAAAGTGCTGGAATTACAGGCGTGGGCCACTGTGTCTGGCCTATTTTGGGTACTTTAAAAAAGATCCCTTTTTATTGCTTTTTTGAGCAATAAGGCCCGCATTTTCATTTTTGACGGAGTGCCACAAATTGTACAGCAGCGCTGGTTGTTACTCCAAGCTGGTAGAGGCAAATCCAGTTGCTTTCAGGCTTTCCATTGTGTTATCCAAGTACATATAGTATTTGGCACCACCTTTGTGGACATAGCTGATGTGTATCATTACTGGAGCATACTCTGTTGGGGGCTACACATTTTCTCTTTAAAATCCAGAACGTCGTCTTTAAAATTTTAATTTTATAGCCTGAACTAAAATGCCTACATTTCACACTACTGACAAATTTGGCTTCTAACACTTGTATACAGGATTACTCATGGCAATTCTTGAGAAGTAGAGCTAATGTAATTCTGCATACAGTATTTTCAGTACAAACATGAAATTATTGAACAATACATAACAATTTATTAACTGTCTCTGTTCTTGTCAGTTACGGGGATTTCAAGGATTTTTATGAAGACTGACTTTCTTCATAATTTTTCTTTAGCACTAGTTGCAGATTTCTACGGTTGGGCTACGCCCTTAAAATGGATTGTTTTGCAGATGTTCTTGGGATATGTAAGTGTAACCAGTATGGCCCCCTGCACTAGTATGGGGTAAAAAAGCAATCCCCCTTATATATTCCAGTGGATTAGTCTAGCTTCATATATTTATGTTAGGAGAAAATCCAGCACCAAGCTTTTATGAACCCCATTATCCCAAATGGTCCAAGATCCTGAGAAGCTTACTTGGCCTTATTTGCATGGTTGCTCCTACTTACAAATGACAGGCCATGTGATCTGCCCACCGACTGGGCTTGGTTTTCAACTGTTGTGGTCTCTGTTGCTGTGACACAGTATTGCATCTAAAGACCAGTTGCCTCCATGGTTTTGATTGCCACACAGATCTCCAGGGTACAAGTGATTATGATTTTTACTCATGAGCTAATATTTATGGGGTGGCTGGGTCTGGAGTTGTCTTAAAGGCCTTCCTCATGTCGACCTATATATTCTGTGTGAAACAAGGATCACTAGCACAGGTTTTTACTTTTCTTGTTTCCTTTGGTTTTTAAGGTCCTTTCCTACAAGAGAACTTTAACTGAGATTATCCGAAAACATCAGAGTTCCTAATCATTTTAGTAATCTAAAGAGAAAGGGTCATGGGCTTTATCTTATTCCTCACCGAAGCCTACTTAACTCCATGCAAATTTACTTTCCCTTTTACCATTTCCACCAAATCACAAAAAGAATCTGAGATTTGTAGGCCGATAGATGTTGTCTTAGTTCATTTATGCTGCTATAACAGAATACCACAGACTGGGAATTTGCGATGAACTGAAGTTTATTGGCTCACAGTTCTGGAGGCTAAGAAGTACAAGATTGAGGGGCTGGCACTTGGAGAGGGACTTCTTGCTGCATCATAACGTGGCCAAAAGTGAGTGACTCAGAGAGAGTCAAAGGGGGGCAAACTCACCTTTTTATAAGGAACCCATTCCCATGATAATGGCATTAATCTATTCATGAGGACAGAGCCTTCGTGGCCTAATCACCTCTTAAAGGTCCCTCTTCCTAATACCATTCCAATGGCAATTAATTTCAACATGAGTTTAGAAGGTGAGAAATGTTCAAACCATAACATATGTTATTCTACTTCTATTTACATAACCAGGAGTGACTTTTGTAGTGTTATGGGAAGAGTCGAAGAACTTTTCTTGCAGAGTTTTCTTGCAGAGTGTCCTCTTATGGAAAAGCAGCTGGCAGTGCTAACTTAAATAAATCAAATTCGATTTACCTGTGCCAACTACCTCTACAGGTGTGTATGTTGAGAATGTCTTAATTTTCTTCTCCCTAATCACTAGCAAGGAGGCTACCACAGTGCCTTCACAAAATATATTGTCTCAGTCCATTTGAACTTGTATTATAAAATACCACAGACTGGGTAATTTATTTTAAAAACAGAAATTTATTTGTCATGGTTCTGAAGGCTGGGAGTATAATATCCTGGCACCAGCAGGTTCAGTGCCTGGTGAGAACCCAATCTCCAATTCCAAGTTGGTGCCGTGTTTCTGTATCCTCTGGAGGGGATGCACGCTGTGTCCTTACATGGAAGAAGGGGCAGAAGGGAAAGAGAGCTCAACTCCCTTCATCAATCCCTTTCATGAGGGCACTTGATTCCATTTATGACATGACTCAACCACCTCCTAAAGGCCACATCTCTTCATATGTTGCATTGGAGATTAAGTTTTAACGTGAATTTTGGAGGAGATGAAAACATTCAAACTATAGCATATATGCTTAATGAATGTAACTGGTATTGAATAGAAACAATAATCAATACTAGAGTCAATTCTTATCTTACAAATTAGGGTGTTTCATGCTTTGTCTACCTCACTGCTTAGCTAAGAGTTACTCTGCCATCCAGAAATTTGGAGGTTGGACACTGGGAATAATGATCCATGAAACTAGTTTACTTAGTCCCATGCTATCCCAAGGAGTAAATGAAGACAAAACTATTTTGATAATTCCTCAAACCAGTCTATTTGGCTGATAATATTTGGGTCCACTTGGGTTAAGAATGATGACCACAGACCAGGGTGATGTCAGTGCCCATTCTTGATCCTGCCCCATTGTCCGAATTTACTCATGGGATAAGTTATACAAACTGACTTCCCTCAGAAGGGTGTACTTTTGTAGCACAAGTTTTTCTGGCTGACAACGATTCCAACATATGGCGCCTCCTAAGAGACACCAGAAGATTGAAATGCTCTGATCTCCGTGCTTCAACTGCACTCCTTCAAATAGCTTGGTTATAAAACCCACAACAAATAAAACTTCCTTTAACACTATCAGAGTGTTAGGAAGAGCTAGACTGTGGTGTATATTTAGACCACTTTGTACCTGAATTTAAATGTTAACATTCTCTTTGTAGGCAACCAGTTTCACTGTGTGCATTATACAGAACAGGAATGCAAATGAATGTGGTCCCAATAGCTTGTTTTTATTATGTAGTCTTTCAAACATTCAGAAGAATAAATAACACAACGAACTCCTATGTACACATCACCCAGATTTAACCCAGTGATGACATTGTGCTGTGTTTTGTCTTTCTCTTTCTCCCTCAGAGGGATTCTCCCTTCCTCTCTCCCTCCCTCCCTTCTTTTCTCATAAATAAAACAAACAGATACAACTGAGAGTCTTTTGTTTCCCCTCCCCATTGCTTTGCCTTCCCTTCCAACAGGTAACTCTTGCTCTGGGGTTGCTGTATGTCTTTCCTATTTCCATTGGGGGATTCATAGGTTGTTTCCAGATTTCTGTGATTGGAAACAGTGCTGCAATTCATATTCTTGCCTCTCTGTTCACATGCGCTCGGATTTCCTTAGGGTTTTATATGCAGAACTGAAACACCAGGCCCTGAGTTCTGTGGATCTTCAGCAATGCCACATCACTCTCCAAAGTCATTGAACCATTACCATGCCACTAGCAGCATGTGAGAGTTCTTTTTTCTTCACCTCCTAGCCCAAAACTGGCAAAGGATAGACATTTTAATTTTTATTGCTATATATTTAACTACCCTAGTCAGTCCTGATATTGAGAGAAAAAAGCCTACCCTCTATTTTTCTTCCTTTTCTTATGCTAAGTCAGCAGTTCTCAAACTTTTGGCCCCAGGATTCCCTTACATTTTTAGAAATTATCGAAAATTCCAAAGAGTTTTTTAAATGCAGATTATATCCATCAGTACTTTATTAGAAATCAAAAGTTAAAATATTTAATGTTTATTTATGAATTCATTTGAAAGTAATATTAGTAAACCATGACATATTAATATAACATTTTTAAAACAAAAGTAATAAAATTTCCAAGGCAGACATTTAGAAGAATGGCATTATTTCACTGTTGTTTTGCTAGTTTAAAAAATGCCTGGCTTAATAGAAGATAGCTAGATTATCATATCTGTTTAACTAAAGATAGCTAGATACCTGCTTATTCATTCAATCTATTGTGATATCACATGTTGTGTAGCCTCTGGAAAACTCTACAGTACACTAATGAGAGAATAAGAATAAATATGGGCCGGGCGCGGTGGCTCACGCCTATAATCCCAGCACTTTGGGAGGCCAAGGCGGGTGGATCATGGGGTCAAGAGATCGAGACCATCTTTGTCAACAAGATGAAACGCCGTCTCTACTAAAAATACAAAAATTAGCTGGGCACAGTGGCGCGCGCCTGTAGTCCCAGCTACTTAGGAGGCTGAGGCAGGAGAATTGCTTGAACCCAGGAGGCGGAGGTTGCGGTGAGCCAAGATCGCGCCGTTGCACTCCAGCCTGGATAACAAAAGCAAAACTCCATCTCAAAAAAAAAAAAAAAATGAATATGGCAAATAACATTTCAGCATTATTATGAAAATGGTTTTGACCTCATGGATGCCATCCTGACCCTTCCCAAAAGGTTCCTGGGACCGCCTAAGAATTTCTAATCTCACTTTCAACAGTGCTTTTCTAGACTCTTTTTGGCCCTTTTTCTTCCATGTCAATTATAGGATCACTTTATGAAGATCAAGAAAATAGATTTCTTAACCTATTGGAGTAATTTGTCATTTCAGGGTTGGTAAAACTTGCTGTAAAACATGCCTGGGCCTTGTGTTTCTTTGTGGTAGAACTTGTTCACATTGTCTGGGGACCTGATTTTATTCATATATGATTAAAAATATCAATTGGACTGCTGTTGCCTAAAATTTTAAAATTTTAGTGTACTTTATATATTTTCATAAAACATAAAATTGTTTAAAGTTTTTTAAAAATATAATTTTGAAAAGTAAAAAGGGGGTCAAAGATTGTCTATTACCTTCACTGACTCCAATGAACACATTTGTATTTATTTACTACCTCTCAGTTGCACCCACTTACTATTATCTTCCGCTACTTTCCATTCTTGCATTTCTTGACATCCCACTCTTCTGGTTTTCCCCCTACCTTTCTGGACTCTCACTCTACATCCAAATACTGGATTCTAGCTTTTACTCCTGCTCTTTTAAATTGCTCTCAACTGTCTCAGTTATCTCATCTCCTATTGCTTTAAAAACACGTAGATGATGATAACTTCCCTATTGTAATTTTCAACATAAATCTCTCTTCCAAGGTGTAGACTCATGTTTCTACCTGAAATATCGATTTATATTTCACAGGTATCTCAAACTTAATGAGTACAAAATGTGACTTTTAATTCCTATCCCCAAAACAGTTCCTGTACTAGTTATCTGTACTGAACATTCTCCATTTACACCTTTTATCCCCTCTGTACCTTTCTCCACCCTGCTTTGAGCCCAGGATGCTGCTACCTGTATAGGCTGTATCAGAGGTCAACTTTGGATTATGGCTTCTATTTCAGGTTTGTTGGTGGTGGGGTAGGGCAGGAGATTGGAGGGCAGGAGGAGAGAAATGTTGGGGTATTGCATTCCCTGGCTCCCTTCTTGCCAGCCTTGAGTTGATAGTGGCTGCATTTCTATATAGAAAGTCCAGCTTTCATGGGACTTTTTTTTTTTTTCAATAGCTGTGGCAACAACTACAACTCTCAGTTTCAGGAACTGACTATTCCACTTGCCCTTTCAGACCTAGGAAGGATAATGGCTTCTTGCATTGCTAGTTCTGGAACCCTTCACCATCCCTTGTTTGTTTCCCTTAACTCTGTCCACTGCTTTGCAAACAGCACCTGCCATTAAAATTCCTTCAGTGACCTTGTCTGAGTGTACTGTCTGTTTCCTGCCAAGATCCCGACTGATGCATCTTCCCAGTTTTAGAGAGCCACCACCTCTCTGGTGACTTAAGCCAGAAAACTGGCACCATCTTCCCTTTATTCACCTTCCGTATGCAATCTGCCAGCCCATCTTGGTGACACTACTTCCTACACACTCCTTGAAATAAGTCATGTGTTAACCTCTTCACTGTTCTCCCCATTTTTCAGTTTCGCCTCTTTCAATCTATTCACTGCATGGCAGACAGAGTTATCTTTAAAAATATCTATCAGGCCATAATCCTTCACTACTTAAAACACATTAATGGCATTCTTTTAGATTTTAAGTAAAATCCAAATTCTTGGTCATGGGCCTGCAAGGTCCCATATGGTTGGATCTCTACCTGCCCCTCCAAATGCACTTCATACCTCACTCCAACCTGCCCTCTGATGGTCCAGGCACACTGTCTTCCCTGTTGTTACTTAAACATGGAGAACTCATTTACACCACAGGGCCTTTGCTGTTCCCCTTGCAGGGGACTCTTGATCTCCTACACAGAGCACTTAATACTCTGCTTTTCATATGTTCTTCTCATCTTTTAGGTCTCTATTTAAATGTTACTTCTTCAGAGAGGCATTATGACAAATCCTATCAAATGAAGTTTCTCAATCTTGCCTTGCCCACACCAAATTATTTTCTATCATTGCATTTGTTAATCCTTTTATAGTTTATTACAATGTATAATATCAATACTGTGTTATTATACGTAATAACATATCAATAGCTTTTTCAATTTGTTTATATTTTTTACTTTTTTATTTTGTGTCTTCTTCCCTAGATTATAAACTCTTTGATGATAGAGACTTACGACTGTTTTGTCCACCACAGTATACACAGCTCTTAGTACAGCTTCTATTCTGCTGGTGTATGCTGATGTTTTGCATTCAATAAATATTTGTTTAATGCATAGATACTTAGATATTCAAGTAAGAAAAGAAATAGCATTTTTTAAAAAAAGCTCACAATAAATGGCAATGAAAACTGAAGAGAGAATTTTCTTTACAACAACAAAGACTTAATCACTCTCCCTATATATGGTTTTTTCCTCTTTTCCCCTGAGAAAATGATCAACATTTAGATGTTCTTAGCCTGTTAAGAATCCAGAAAAACCACTTAGCTTTAGAGGAAATTTCAATTACACAATGGAGATTAAAGTTTCAGCACTTGGGAATAATTATAGAGATGTGTTCCATTATATATGTTCAAGAGAGTAAAAAAGAAAAGCTTTAAAACTCAATGGAAACGCATTTCAAATGATAATCAATTTATTTTCTTTATTGCAATCACAGGAAAATTATTTCAAAGCCTCACATCTTGGGTCTAAGGCCTGAAGACTAATCACTTAATGATGTGTTTAAAACTCAAGAATTCAAAAAAGGCTGGATTGAGCAGGAACATTTTAAAGCATCATGCTATTAACAAAACCATTAAATGAACAGATGATGTTTGGCTAACCATTGAAACACAGAGTGATGTTTTCTCTTCTGAGATGCATTTGTTATTTATACAACTAACTTACCACTTAGAATTCTGAGTCTTTAACTGCAATTATTTTTCATGTATCTGTAGTTCATTCCTTGTGTCTATGTGATAATTTTGTGGCTAGGAATGCATTTTAAACATCTTTTTATTCTGTAAATAATCTTCTAGAGGACTGTAGTGAACATCTATTAATTCTGCCACCCAGAATCTGTTCACTTTTCTTTAGATGTAGCAGTTTACTCTAATTTTCCTCTGGGAAATCTCCTCTGGAGCATTGTGATTTGATGAGCTTAATCCCACCTCTAGTTTAAAACAGCAAGCATATTTCCTCTCCCAGGAAGGGCAATTGGTTGGCACATGATTTCACATCAGGAAATGTTTTAAAACTCTTCTGGAAGGAACAGTCTCTTTCTCCCACTGGGTCTGAATGATGAAGCTTGTTGGAACCCATCTTGGGAGCAATCGCAAGAGAGATTCTTCCCAAGGAGGAGCCAACACCAAGAAATAAAAAAATAGAAACAGTCACGTAGAGTCCTAAGTCATACATCTGAAAAGAGTTAATTCTTGGACTCTTAAATTGCATTAGTGAGTCAACTCATTTTTAAAAAAATAGCATTTTAGATTTATAAGTCTCTCACTTGCAACCAAAATAATTCCTGTACACAGTAGGCACTTGATTAATGTTGTTGATTAATTTGTACAAGTTTCCTCTTTATTTCCAGCCCTCTTAAAAAAACCTTGAAAGGTCCTTTTGATTTGATTAAATGGAAAAACAAATCTGTGTCATGACGAATGTTCTTTAGTTCTTCTGGATCAAACATCTCTGTATGAAACACAAAAATTTATTGATTAATATACTGCTTAATATACTGCTATTTCCAGGCCATTTATGATATCTGGAAAACTCCTCTTATATTTATAAGAACAAATAACTAATCTTTAATTATTATTATTATTTTTGAGACAGTCTTACACTGTTGCCCAGGCTGGAGAGCAGTGGCACAAGCTCGTCTCACTGCAACCTCTGCCTCCTGGGTTCAAGAGATTCTCGTGCCTCAGCCACTCAAGTAGCTGGGACTACAGACACCTGCCACCACACTCAGCTAATTTTTTGTATTTTAGTAGAGATGAGGTTTCACCATGTTGGCCAGGCTGATCTCAAACTTCTGAGCTCAGGTAATCCATCGGCCTGAGCCTCCCAAAGCACTAGGATTATAGGGGTGAGCCACCATGTCCTGCCATACTCACTTAAAATAGAATGCATTTCTTTATTCTGAAGAATGCATTTCTTTGTTTTTGTCAACAACAGAGAAATGCATTCTTCAGAATGAAACCTGTAATCAAACAGGTCAATTTAGTTTAATGTTGTAACTAATAAAGGAGTTTAAAACTATTTAAAAAGTAGACTTAATTTTCCAGAATTTAAACATCACGAATTATTTTGTTTAAAATTGAATGATTCAGCCTAATGCGGTAGTGGCTCATACCTGTAATCTCAGCACTGCAGGAGGGAGAATCGCTTGAACCTGGATGGCAGAGGTTGCGGTGAGCCGTGATGGCACCACTGCACTCCAGCCTGGGCAACAGAGTGAGACTCTGTCTCAAAAAATATATAAATACATAAATAAGTAAACAGAATTAAATTATTCAGATATATAAACAGAAAACGAAAATCACTTATAATCTCATCCCTAGAAATAATAGCTGATATTTCAAAGCATATTGTTCTAAACACTTTCTATTAATAGTTTTTTGGTTAAATGTCAAAAAATAGAAATATCCTATTATTTTAATAGTTACTTAATAACAATGACAATAATGTGGCAGTCTTTCCATGTCAAAATAAATAAATATCATTTTTAATGACTGCTCAGTACTCCATTTTATGGATATACCATAATATTTTCTAAAAATACATCACTTGTTGAACAACATTCACACCGATTTTCTAACATTAGTATTATACATGAGATTCATAAATCATCACATATTTATATAATTTTTTTAGAATACAATCCAAGAAGAGTAATAGCTGGCATATTTGAAAATTTCATACACATTGCCAAATCGTCTTCTATAAAGTTTGTACCTTCCAGCTTTCCATATAATTACAAACTCCGTGAATGAACATCCTTGTTTATTTTCATCCATCTCATAGGCAATAAACGGTCCGACTTCACTGGTTTAGTTTTAATTTCTTTGATAACGAATGAGTGAACCTTTTTTATGAGTGAACATCAGTTTTTACGGCTGTATAGAAAAACATCCAAAAACTTAAGGCCACCATTCATTACTGCTCATGACTCTAAGGGTCAGCCAAGTGGTTCTAACTTGGCCTGTGTTGCCTGGGCTCACTGGTGAGTCTTCGGCTTGCTGCAGGCAGGCTGGATGCTTTTGCTTCTAGAACTGGCTATGAGCAAGCTGGGGCACCTTGGCTTTCTTCCACACGGCTCCCAACATCATCAGGAAAAGTCCAGGCTGGCTTAGTGGTAGGGCATGGTTCCAGGAGAATGAACAGAATGTGCAAAGCTACTTAATACTAGACTTGGAACTGGCAAAACATCCTGTTTTCCTCATTCTACTTGTCAAAGTAAGTCACAAGGCTAGGTGAGATACAACAGGTGGGGAAAAAAAACCCACAAAAAACTAAAAAGTACACCTCTGTTTGCCAGAAACTACAAACTCACACTGCAAAAGGGTATAGACACAGGGAGAAAATAATTTGAGCCGTGTTTTCAAACTGTTTACCAATACATGTTTTCTTTAGGTCAATAAGTAGACAAAAACTCTCATTAAGCACCTTTAAAAATTTTTTTTTTATTTTCACAGGTTATTGGGAAACAGGTGGTTCTTGGTTACAAGAATAAGTTCTTTGGTGGTGCTTTGTGAAATTTTGGTGCACCCGTCACCCGAGCAGTATACACTGCACCCAATTTGTGGTCTTTTGTCCTTCACCTCCTTCCCTGACTTTCCCCCTGAGTCCCCCAAGTCAATTGTGTCTTTCTTATGCCTTTGCATCCTCATAGCTTAGCCCCCACATCTGAGTGAGAATATACGATGCTTGGTTTTCTATTCCTGAGTTACTTCACTTAGAATAATAGCCTCCAAACTCATCCAGGTCACTGAGAATGCCATTAATTCATTCCTTTTAATGGCTGAGTAGTATTCCATCGTGTGTGTATATATATCACAGTTGATTGATGGGTATTTGGGTTGGTTCCATGTTTTTGCAATTGCAAATTGTGCTGCTGTAAACATTCATGTACAAATATGTTTTTCATACAGTGACTTCTTTTTCTCTGGGTAGATACCCAGCAGAGGGATTGCTGTATCAAATGATAATTCTATTTTTAGTTCTTTTTTTTTTTTTTTGGAGACAGAGTCTCACTCCATTACCAGGCACCAGGCTGGAGTGCAGTGGCGCGACCTCGGCTCACTGCAACCTCTGCCTCCTGGGTTCAAGTGATTCTCCTGCCTCAGCCTCCCGAGTAGCTGGGACTACAGGCGGGCGCCACCACGCCCAGCTATTTTTTTTTTTTTTTTTTTTTTTTTTAGTAGAGATGGAGTTTCACCATGTTGGCCAGGATGGTCTCGATCTCTTGACCCCGTGATCCGCCCGCCTCGGCCTCCCAAAGTGCTGGGATTACAGGCGTGAGCCACCGACCCTGGCCTATTTTTAGTTCTTTAAGAAATCTCCACACTGTTTTCCAGTGGTCGCTAGTGTAAACTGGTGATTGTACTAGTTTACATTCCCACCAGCAGTGTAGTAATTTTCCCTGTTCACTGCATCCACGCCAACAACTATTATTTTTTGATTGTTTTGTTTTGTTTTGTTTTGTGATGAAGCCTTGCTCTGCCACCCAGGCCAGAGTGCAGTGGTGCTGTCTCTGCTCACTGCAAACCCCGCCTCTGGCATTCAAGTGATTCTCTTTCCTCAGCCTCCTGAGTAGCTGGGATTACAGGCATGCAGCACCATGCCTGGCTAATTTTTGTATTTTTAGTAAAGATGGGACAGGGTTTCACCATACTGGTCAAGCTGGTCTCAAATTCCTGATCTCAGGTGATCCACCCACCTAGGCTCCCAAAGTGCTGGGATTACAGGCATGAGCCACCACGCCTGGCCTATTTTTTGATTTTTTGCTTATGGCCATTCTTGCAGGATTAAGGTGGTATCGCATTGTGGTTTTGATTTGCATTTCACTGATTATTAGTGATACTGAGCATTTTTCATATGTTTGTTGGACATTTGTATATCCTCTTTTGAGAATTGTCTATTCCTGTCCTTTTGATGGGACTGTTTGTTTTTTTCTTGCTAATTTATTTGAGTTTGTTGTAGATTCTGGTTATTAGTCCTTTGTCAGATGTATGGATTGTGAAGATTTTTCTCCCACTCTCTGTATTGTCTGTTTACTTTCCTAACTTCTCCTTCTGCCATGAAAAATCTCTTTGGTTTAATTAAGTCCAAACTATTTTTCTTTGTTTTTATTGCATTTGGTTTTGGGTTCTTGGTCATGAAATCCTTGCCTAACAGAATGTCTAGAAGGGTGGTTTCAATGTTGTCTTCTAGAATTTTTATAGTTTCAGGTCTTAGATTGAATTCCTTGATCCATCTTGAGTTAATTTTTGTATAAGATAAGAGATGAGAATCCACTTTCATTCTCTTACATGTGGCTAGCCAATTATCCCAGCACCATTTGTTGAATAGAGTGTCTTTCCTTTATTTTATATTTTTGTTTACTTTGTTGCAGATCAGTTGGCTGTAAGTATTACAGTCTATTTCTGGGTTCTCGATTCTGTTCCATTGGTCTGTGTGCCTATTTTTATGCCAGTACCATGCTGTTTTGGTGACTATGGCCTTATGGTATAGTTTGAAATCATGTAGTATGATGCCTCCAGATTTGTTCTTTTTAGTTAGTCTTGCTTTGGCTATGCAGCCTCTTTTTTGATTCCATGTGAATTTTAGGATATTATTTTCTAATTCTGTGAGGAATGATGGTGGTATTTTGATGGGAATTGCATTGAATTTGTAAATTGCTTTTGGCAGTAGGGTCATCTTCACAATATTGATTCTACCTATCCACAAGCATGAGCTTGGGATGTGTTTCCATTTGTTTGTGTTGTCTATGATTTCTTTCAGCAGTGTTTTGTAGTTTTCCTTAAAGATGCCCACTGTCACCACTTCTCTTCAACATAGTACTGGAAGTCCTTTCTAGACAGAGCAATCCGACAAGAGAAAGAAATAAAGGGTATCTAAATTGGTAAAGAGGAAGTCAAATTGCTGCTGTTTGCTGATAATATGATTGTTTACCTGGAAAACCCTAAAGACTCCTTCAGAAAGCTCCTGGAACTGATAAAAGAATTCAGCAAAATTTCTGGATACAAAACCAATGTACACAAATCAGTACCTCTTCTATATACCAACAGCCACCAAGCTGACAATCAAATCAATAACTCAGGCCGGGTGTGGTGGCTCACACCTGTAATCCCAGCGCTTTTGGAGACTGAGGCAGGCAGATCACCTGACATCAGGAGTTTGAGACCAGCCTGGCCAACATAATGAAACCCTATCTCTACTTAAAATACAAAACTTAGCCAGGCTGTGGTGGTGTGCCTGTAATCCCAGCTACTTGGGAGGCTGAGGCAGGAAAATCACTTGAATCCGGGAGGCGGAGGTTGCAGTGAGCTGCGATTGCACCACTGCACTCAGCCTGGGTAACAGAGAGAGACTCCATCTAAAAAAAAAAAAAAAAAAAAAAAAAAGTCAATAACTAAACCCCTTTTACAATAACTGCAAAAAAATAAAATATAAAATAATTAGGAATATACCTAATCATTAAGGACTTTAGAAACAAATTTATATTTTGGAAGGCATTCAGATTTTTTTCCTCAATGTGAAAGGTAAATCATGATAAATTTATTTCTTCTTTTGTCTCTTGGGTTAATAAAAGCATTAATTTAATGTCTTCTATTAGCTGTATCTTTTTTTCTGTCACCCCAGTTTTCATTTCAGGTTAATTGAAGTGTAGGTTTTCCAAATTGGTTTTTGCTTAGGCTCACTAAAGTTGATCCATTAGCTCTCAATTTCTTTCTATACACATTTCAAAAGCTAGAATTACTGAGAGGAGTAATTTTTTCCAGTTATATATACTTTACTTATTATTTTCCAGGTTCTGATAGCAATATACTGCTCAGTGGGAGAAGATTTCTCCTGTGATTGAATTTTCCTGGCACTGTGTTTAGGAAATTTCTTTCAAATTT
The DNA here is from genome assembly GCA_963573385.1 of Cacajao melanocephalus. Taxonomy (NCBI): domain Eukaryota; kingdom Metazoa; phylum Chordata; class Mammalia; order Primates; family Pitheciidae; genus Cacajao; species Cacajao melanocephalus. Next base: position 25,450 of record CAUYLG010001240.1, on the reverse strand, counting down.
TTCTCTTAATATATTTTTCTAGTGCTGAGATCCTGCGGTTTGAAGGACTTTTATTTCAGAGACATATGCCATGCTTGGTGGAGGCTCATTCAGAATGGAAACAAAACTTAGATGCTGATTATCCAAACACCCTATTTTGAACATTAGACTCTTCTTACTGAAAGGACAATTTGGAGAGACATATGGTCAAATGACTAGGCTAAATACTAAATACTAATATTTAGTATTTTTATCTATATTAATTTCCTAAACAATGTAGGTAAACTGCATATTTAAAAATATTCCAGCAATCTGAAAATATGGCACCTACCCTCAATATTTCTAATAATCACTCACTTGTTCAGCACATGTAGAGTACTTACCCACATGAACGCTTTGTAAAAGTCTAGGGGAACATGAGAAATAAGTCAGACACAGTCCCTGTTGTCCCTGTTTACAATCTACTATGAGACACAGATAATTAAGGAGGTGATTATAATCATATGGGATAAGCAGTTCTTCCTGTAGATTCAGACAAGAGATTCCAGATTTTCAAGGGATCCACATCTCAAACCCCAAAAAGTAAATTCCTCAATGCACAATGGGGCCAGGCGTCGTAGCTCCAGACAGCATTTGGGAGGCCAAGGCAGGTGGATCGCCTGAGATCAGGAGTTCAAGACCAGCCTGGTCAACAGTGTGAAACCCCCTCTCTACTAAAAATACAAAAGTTAGCTCGGTGTGGTGGTAGGCACCTGTAATCACAGCTACTCAGAAGGCTGAGGCAGGAGAATTGCTTGAACCCAGGAGGCAGAGGTTGCAGTGAGCCAAGATTGTGCCACTGCATACTCCAGCCTGGGAGACACAGCAAGACTCCATCTAAAAAAAAAAAAAAAAAAAAAAGCACAATGAGTGCTGTCAAAGACAAAATAAATTGAACTCAGGTAAGGAGACACAATATGCAAAATGATTATTGCAACAAGGGTGGGGAAAATCTTGCACTAGGAAAGGAAATTGCAGCATTAGGGAAGGAGACTATAGCAATATAGAGAGCACCATGACCATGAGATCAGCTTGAATCTCTGAGTCAGCAGAAAAAGGTCTTTCTTTCATAGGGAGTGGAGAAGGCTACAAAGGACCGAGTGTAGGGGAGCAGGATGAGGCAGTGGCATGATCAAACAATGGATCAGTCTCTGTGGCCGTCCCATTCTCTGGAGCAGGTCTTATAGAGAGGCAGGTCTGCATTCCTACAAGCAAGAAAGGACCAAAGTCCAGAGGCCTCGGAAAATGTGAGGAGCCTGAGTAAAGTCTGGTCAAGTTACATTGATGGCATTTTGTCCACACTGGCCAGTGGGGACCAACGGCTAATCATTCATGAGACACAGAATGGGAATCGGAAGGTCCGTGTCTGACCTTGTCACAGGTAAAGAAGGAGATCATCGGTGGGTCTTATCTAAATCTCATGGGGAAGGGGAATTTTTTCCAGGAAGCCATTTTTTGGAACACTAAAAGTGTGTGTTGGGAAGGGGTAGTTTTGTAATCTCCCCGGTTTTCAGGGAGCACAGGACTTAGGAGAAGTTCAATATCACCAGTGCCTCTGATGCAAAGTGACCCATAACCTCGAACAGCAGGTGTCAGGATGAATGGAGCCCACGGTAAGTGCCATGACAGGAAGTCATCAGCCGCTAGTGCTGACATTACCTGGGGTCTTGCTAAAAATGCAAATTCTCAGATTTGTTGAATCATTATCTTCATTTACAGCTGAGTCCTGGGATGATTCATGCACAGGTGAAAGTTTTTGAAGCGTGGATCTGGGCAAGTTAGAAGAAGCTAGAAGAAGTGATACCCTAGTTAACTAAGTCTCTTTCTTTGGTAATGTTCTGATTTGAATGTTCATACAGTCATTCATTTAAAAAAACCAATTGTTATTCCAAGAAAGTTGTATTAGTGTCTATATGTATTAGTTATATATTGCTCTGTAGACTACACCCAAATTTAGTGTCTTAAAACAACAACAAGCATTTATTATTCTGTGGGTCAAGAGTTTAGGAACAGCTTAGATGGGTGGTTTACAGTCAAGATGTCAGCCATGGCTGACAAGTGGGTTCTTCTCCATGCTGGGCTCTCTATCCTGGGGCTTCTCCATAGGGCTGCTTGGTTGTCCTCACAACATGGCTACTGGCTTACCCCAGAGAAAGACCCAGAGGAAAGCTATCCTGTTTATGACATAGCCTTAGATGTCACATGGAATCACTTCCAGCACAATCTGTATTAAGTCCAGCTCACTTTGGGAAGATGAGGAGAATTAGCCTCCAACTTTTGTTTTTTAAACAGGGGAAAGCATGAACGCAGTCTCTTACTGCCACACATTAAGCAGTTGAGTTTCCCACATTTGAGGAAATTGTAGGGGTCAGCATATTTGAAGTGCAACGGATGAGCCTTGCCCTGGGAAAACTACCTTTGTGATCATGCCAGGTAAGTATAGGCTCCAACTTTTAAAGGAAAGAACATCCATGGAGTTCTGGACATCATACAGCATTGTACAGGTGGGCTTTGTAAAAGTCAATGATGTTTATCAATTTAATTTATTCGATGTTTTACTGCTGACGACAGATAACTGTTTCTGTTTTTCAGTCTCCAAAGCTTACAAGAACATGCTTCATGCTATTTAACAAGACAGAAATTTTTAATTATCAGAATATTTTTTGAGAAAACTGTAGTTGTTGGTGAAAGTCCATAATTTAAAGTTGAAAGGATAGAACTTTTGTGGGTGACAAGAGGATGTCTTTGCAGTTTGCTTTGTGGCAGTATGTAGAGCTGGGAGGGACAAGAAAGAAACATAAAGAGCGAGGGTAGAGGCCAAGAGATAGTGGAAAATCACGTGTTCTATCCTGGTACTGCTCACTGCTCTCCAGATTTTTAGTAAAGTTGTTGAGCTCATGAATGTACAAGGCGAGTGGTGCTTTTCTGCAGACTGTGATGGGGCTAAGCTCTATATCTAGACTGAGTCGAACCAAACTAAGAAACACATGCAGATGTGGAAGACAAACAGAGAAAAGCAAGGGGATGTAAAGTCAAGAGAGTTTGCAGAATGAAGGTGAGAAGTGAGGCGGACCATGGTGGGTGGTAAAGGAAGCCTCTCAAAGGCCATGGAATTGAGGACTGAAGTCATCTTTAGCTACATTTCCAAGGGACAGAGGGACCTTAGTTGGCATGTGGCTCGCACTTGATTTCTGGCAATTCTTCTCTTTTGCTGAGTCAACAGCATGATCAGAATATTATTTACTGAATTTCAGCTTTTGGTGCTATTTTAAAATAACATTAGAAAGTAACTATGGAAAATATCTGAAGTCAGAAGAAAATTTTTATTTACTTATGTTTGGAGTAACAAGGGGTAGAGCTTGAAATGTAATTTCACTTATCAGCAACGTGTTTACATTGCTGCCTTAATGCTCCTTCTGAAATCAGAATAATCTCCAGCATTTAGGGACCTACTAGTTTATAAATGTTGTAAATGTTGTGGCTTTTCTTTTTTTTCTGTTTCAGAAAGACCCTTTTTCAATCTTATAAAATCCTGGCCAGGAATGAATGAATGATCTAAAACAAATGGTCAACATGACCTCTTATCTTGCTTAATAGTTTGAAAATCTGTTTTGCGCAGCTAAAAGCAAAATGACTTTCCTCAAAAAGCTTTTCCTGTATTTGGGGTTATAAATATATATTTTTCGAGAAGACAATACATTTCTCTGAATTTCATCTTCTAAAGGCTTAAATAATTTTCATAGTAAAACAAAATTGCCTCAAGTGCTATTGGCCCCCTCTCCTAGACACCCATTAATGTAAAAGAAATCTAATCTATCATAAATGCTTGTTCTAAGAACGCTTGGCAGAAGCCAAGTATAATTTAACATTCTGTACAGCATCTGGTGACAAAGGACACACTATTATTGTTTTGAAGCATTGCAGAAATTCTTTTTTAAAAAAAATCTTAGCTTTTAAAATTGAAGCTTAGAATTTTGCTCAGCCAGTTTGTTTCCTAGATGCTAGATACTGGGTATCTATAAACTCAAAATTGATAAAGTTAGGCATGCAGAGACAGCATATTTCTAGTTTACAAATAAAAGCAAGTTTTTTCAATCAAATAAGAGTACCTCTAAAAGAAAACTAGTAAAGGAAATAAATGAAAATGTATAATAAATTATTCAACAGAACCAAATCTAATGAACCTGAAGAGTTCACCATCCAGATTCCTGGAGGGAAGAGTGGGTGGGCAGGCTATAAATCTCAAACGATTTTATTTCTTCCAATCCCTGTCTTAATCTGTGCTTTGCCCAATTCTCTTTTCCTGCTTCTGAATGACCTTTCAGCCCCCTTTTATAAATGGTCTGGCTGAACACTGGTCTCATCACCAGCTTACTGCTCCAACCCAGCATGGAAGTCAGGCTCTCTCTTTTTGCAGTAGTCTCTGTAGGTAATTTTTCTAGACTAGAGGTCAGCAAATGTTTTCTGTAAAGGGACAGTTAGTAAACATGTTTAGCTTTGTGAGCTATATGGTCTCTGTTTTGACTATTCAGCTTTGAAGCTGCAGTGAGAAAGCAGCCACAGACAATATGAAAATGCATGGGCATGACTGTGTTCCAATAAAACTTTATTTACAAAAATAGATGGTGGACTGGATTTGGCCCACAGGCTGTTGTGAAAGTTGTCAGAATCAAAATGGAGTCATTTTTGACAATTGGAACTGGAAAAGGCCATAATGGGAGGGTTCTCATGCTTGTATACCTGGTAATAAGAACTAAAAACTCTGCAAAAAACCACGGCTTTGCACAAAGGCCACCAAAACCTTACACAGAAAATACTTCTACAAGGACATCTGTTCAGTAACTGCTTGTCCAACCTTGGACTCACATCACCCTTGTTATTGATCCTTACAGCCAAGGATAATTGATTCAAAACAACTTATGTAATTCTCTTCATTTTGCCTTCAAAAATTGTCCCTTGCCTCAACCTTCTGGAAGATCTGCATAGTTTACTCTGGCACATGTATTTCCATTGCAAAGCCATTCCCAAGTAAATATCACTTTTTTTAGAGTCTCCTTCTCAGTCTGTTATGAAGGTTTGACACTGCGTGTCCTACAGCATGTCCCCCTTTGGTTTGACATAGGAGCTGGAAGAAGTATTCCATGGTGAGGAGAGGGGGAAAGCCCAGCTGTCTTCACAAAGCCACGGATGCTTCTCCTCTGTCTCCCCCATTCTCCTCCTCATCTCACTCTGAGTTTTCTGCTCATGTTGACTGTGGAGGAGCATGGTAGAATGGAGGTTCAGTGAGGGAAGCAGAATTGATTGGGATATCCGTCAGGAAGTCCTCCTGTAGATGACACCAGCCATACTTGGCGTTTGCAATTCTTTCGAGAATGCAGGGAAATGGAGGCTCCTTTCTGTCAGTTTTAGACCCAAGTCTTGAGCATAAAAAGCATAAAAAGACTCCTGCTCTACCTTCTGTGACACTCTTTACCACTGTGTTTCATTCTGTGGGTCAGTGATTGTAAGGATGGATATAGTTCAGGAATATAGAAACGCAATAGTAGTTCATCCATGACAGCTGTTCATTGACATTGTCCCAATCTCAATCTGCCATGTTTTTGACAAAATTCCAGGGCTTTCTACACTTTCTAATGTTGCCTAAAATACTAATGTTTAGAAGTGTAGTTCATGTTTCATTTGCTTTACAAGGATGGAGGTAGTTGTTGTTGTTCTTTTGTTTGTTTGTTTAATTTTTGTATGTTTTCAGTTAACTTTAGCTTTTGGCCAGTGTGGTTAATACTTAGCCTGACCTTGTTTTTTCTTTTCTTTTCTTTCTTTTTTTTTTTTAAAGACAGGGTTTCACTCTGTTGCCCAGGCTTGAATGCAGGCAGCGGCACAATCATAGCTCACTGCTGCCTTGACCTTCCAGGCTCAAATGATCCTCTTGTCTCAGTTTCCTTAGTAGTTGGTACTATACTGCCATGCCTGACTAAGTTTTAAAAAAAATTTATTTGAAATGAGGTCTGACTGTGTTGCCCAGGCTGGTCTCGAACTCCTGGGCTCAAGCAATCCTCTCATCTCCGAAAGCTCTCAGATTACAAGCGTGAGCCACCACATCCAGCTGGCCTGACATTTTTGAGTCTCTTCTTCTATTGCTTCTCACCCTTAGTGAGCATTCTTCTCTTCCTTAATCCTGTTTTAATTTAAAATAGTTTCCTTTTATGGCCTCCATAATAACACCTATTCGACTTCTTCTGTGATTGTACTTTCTCTAAAGGCATATTTTCCCATCAGTCTAAGGATAACTTCCTTTGGAAATTATTCTTTCCCTTCTCTTGTCTCACTCGCATGTATCCCATGGCCTCATCTGCTGACCCTGACTGCTCTGCTCTCCTCCTTTACTTAAATGAGTTTCCAGCTCCTGCTATAAGCCATACTCTTCCACATCCTGGAGCTACAAAGATGTAGCTCCTGCCTTCAAGGAGCTCACAGTGCAGAGAAGTAAGAAGACAAACATAAAAGCAAGCCATTGACACCAGGGGCAATTCACTCTCTTCTTTGGTGGACTGTAGACACCCATGTCTGTAAACAGGGCACAGTTTTAGTCATATGGGAAAGGTTTGGGCTGTGGTACATTGTTGCACTCCAAGACAAGGACCAGAGGGGCGGCACCTCTTACACATGGAGGCTGAGCCAAGATACTGTTAACTTGTGGCTCATGATTCAAGCTGTTCATACCAAGGTCATAAAATTTGCTCACCCTCCCACCCCACCAAATGGCCATAGCTCTCTTGCTATAGGGCTCTGCTGCCCCTGTTGGGCCCACTGCGATGGAGAATTTAAATGGAAAATGATTAGGGTTGTGTTTTTCCTAACAGATTACAGATTCTTCTGATTACTCTATATTAGATCTTATGGGGGAAAACCCCAAAGATCCTGCCTTCAAATTGCATATGATCTCTTTAGTAGAAAGGATAGTCAGAAGAAAAAAAAAAAAAAAAAGAAAGGATAGAAGACATAGAGAAGAAACAATCAAATCAAATATTTTTCATAGAGCAACATATCAGCCAGCACAAATTAGTCTAGCAGAGTGCCCACTGAGAGAACACAGAAGATGAGAGACAAGATAAAGTTGGTCGTGGTTGCCTTCCAAAGGAGGAGAGTGTTGAGAATTTAATTTGTTTCCAATCTTTGCTATTATAAGGCATATATTATGATGAACCTGTTGATTCATAAATCTAAATCTCTTACTACATTTTGGATAATGTTCTCAGGACAAATGCCCCCAAAATAATTGCTAAGTTAAATGGATATCAAGGAAATAAATATTTTTAAGAGATTTTGATATATTGCCAGATAGATTTCAATTGCTGCCTAAAAAGATTATATAAGTGTATGCTCCTCACCCCCAGCAGTGTATAAGGGTATTCATCTCAAAAAACTTGGGAGCATCAGTAATTATGATTTTCTTAAATCTCTAATATAGCAGGTGAAAATATCTAATTTTTTTCTTTGCATTTCCTTTGTACTAGGGATGTTGAACATTTTATCGTATGTTTATGAGTCATTGTTGTATCCTCTTTGACCAACTAGCTGTCTTTTTTTTTTTTTTTTTCTGAGACAGAGTCTCACTCTTGCCCAGGCTGGAGTGCAGTGGCACCATCTTGGTTCACTGCAACCTCCACCTCCAGAGTTCAAGCAATTCTTCTGCCTCAGCCTCCTGAGTAGCTACGATTACAGGCGTGTGCCACCATGCCCGGCTAATTTTTGTATTTTTAGTAGAAATGGGGTTTCACCATATTGGCCAGGCTGGTCTCAAACTCCTGACCTTGTGATCTGCCTGCCTCAGCCTCCCAAAGTGCTGGAATTATAGGCGTGAGCCCCTTCGCCCAGCCAGCTGTCTTTTTTGTCTTTTCCTCTATAGGTCCTCTGCAGATGAGTTATATAATGGGCAGTAGAACAGCATCCAAATCGATATACTAAGTTATTTTGTAACTTTAGACTCATAAGCCAGTCAGAGTTGAAAGGTGTGGTTCTTAATACAGCTCAAGAAAGTTACGTTCAGATGAACACTCTCAGGTCAGGAAACAATTGTGTAAAGAGTATGTTAGAGTTCCACTAGAAACACAGCAGGGGTTACAAGTATCAGCTGCTGCCTGAGGTATGTCTATATGTCATCCCCAAATTTGATCAAAACATTTGATGAATAAAGGGGAACAACCAGGTACCATCTCACATCAGTTAGAATGGCTATTACTAAAAACTCAAAAAATAACAAATGTTGCTGGGTTGCAGAGGAAACAGACCACTTATACACTGTTGGTGGAAATGAAAATTAGTTCAGCACCCTGTGGAAAATAGTTTGGAGACTTCTCAAAGAACTAAACACAGAATTACCATTCCACCCAGCCATTCCATTACTAGGTATAGCCCCAAAGGAAAATAAATTGTTCTACCAAAAAGATACCTGCACTTATTGGCTAAGTGTGGTGGCTCGAGCCTGTAATCCCAGCACTTTGGGAGGCCAAGGTAGGCAGATCATGAGGTCAGGAGTTTGAGACCAGCTTGGCCAATATGGTGAAACCCCGTCTCTATTAAAAATACAAAAATTAACTGGTCATGGTGGCACACGCCTGTAGTCCCAGCTACTTGGGAGGCTGAGGCAGAAGAATCACTTGAAACAGGGAGAGAGAGGTTTCAGTGAGCCAAGATAGCACCACCGCACTCCAGCCTGGGTGACAGAGCAAGTTTGTAAAAAATAATAATAATACTGAAAAGATTCCTGCACTTCTATGTTCACTACAGCACTATTCACAACAGCAAAGATATGGACTCAACCTAGATGCCCATCAATGGTGTACTGGATAAAGAAAATGTGGTACATATGCAATACGGAATACTATGCAGTCATAAAAAGAATGAAATCATATTATTTGCAGCAACATGGATGCCGCTGGAGGCTATAATCCTAGGTGAATTATAGCAGAAACAGAAAACCAAATATGACAATGTGTTCTCACTTGTAAGCAGGAGCTAAACATCATTGGGTACACACAGACACAAAGATGGGAACAATAAACACTAGGGAAGAAGGAGGGAGGGGCAAGGGTTGAAAAACTACCTATTGGGTACTATGTTCACTTGGGCATTAGAAGCCCAAACCTCAGCATCACATAATATGCCCATGTAACAAGCCTGCACATATACTCCCTGAATCTAAAATTTAAAAAGTAAATACGAAAACAAAAACAAAAAAGACTAGTAGAATCAACAAGATGCATTCTAGTGTAAAGGGATACAGGTCTGCATGCAACTGTGGTTGAGCTCATCTTGCAATCTCAATTTGGAGGAAAAAAAGAGAGAATTTGGAATTGATTTCTTAGCCTCATAACACATTAAAACTAGGTACATTTTTACAAACCTACTTTCTGCCAAATCTTGAAACAAGCCTAGATTAACAATTGTTAGTTTTCTAGATTTTTAGATTTTCCCATTGAAGATATACAGATATGATAATTTATTTATTTTTTATTTTGTAGAACAAAAGCAGGAAAATGTAGTGTTTGGATTACTAGATCTCTGACTCCTTGTGTTTGCTTTTTTTGATTATTAAGGCATTTTCATATACGCTTAGATTTTTAAATATCACAGATGTATGCATAGGTATCAGTCATAGTTGTATTTTTTCTTATTAGTAATTTTAAATTAAAAGAAATATAGAATTTAGCATGAAAAAACAAAAGGATGTGATGCCTAGGCAGAAAATATCTCTAAGGGTCATGATATACGATATTGTAGGAGCAAATCTAAGACACACAAAAACGAGTATGCGGAAATGAGTTTTAGAATATGGAATATGATCCAGGTTTTTCTTCTGACTTTGTCTGATGGAGTGACACCTAAAGGTGAACATTTCAATATTTCGTCATCTCTGCATTTATTTTGTTTTGTATATTTTAACAAGTGCTTTCAGGCCGCAGGTGTCTCTTGGAAACATTTAGCTCTCTTCCAGCTAAATGAATAAATAATGATGCTATGCCCTTTGCATTCAAATGAAAGGTTATAAACCACTCTCAGTAGGGTCTGACTTTGAGTCATTTGGCCAAGGAAAATGACAGGTTCTAATGTGGAACATTTCACACTGTCTGAAAAACCCAAGAATGCCAAGAAAGTGGCTCAGGAGTTACAGTGGGGTACAGCTGCGTGTGGTGGAGGAAAGGCCGTGAGAAAGGACAAAGAGGTTAGGACTCGTGGTCCTCTGCATTGGCTCCATTTCTTATGTGCTCTAATGTTGGAATCCTGTGCAAAGTTTGTTTGAAAATAGAGATATGATCATGCAAAAAAAATTTGGGGCCAGGTGCGGTGGCTCATGCCTGTAACCCCAGCACTTTGGGAGGCTGAGGTGAGCGGATTACTAGAGATCAGGAATTCCAGACCAGCCTGTCAAACACGGTGAATCCCTGTCTCTACTAAAAAAAAAAAAAAAAAAAAAAAAATTAGTCCGGCATGGTGGTGCATGCCTGTATTCCCAGCTACTTTTGAGGCTGAGGCAGGAAAATCGCTTGAACCCGGGAGGTGGAGGTTGCAGTGAGCTGAGATCCTGCCACTGCACTCCATTCTGGGCAACAGAGCAAGACTCCATCTCAGAAAAAAAAAAAAAACAACAAATTGCAAACGACACCTCTAATGCTTTGGTTCTCTTCCACAATCTGCATTCCATTGTACAGACATACCGTCATTTATCCAGTCTCCTGTTGATGTACATTTGAGCTGCTTCCAACTTTTGAGTATTATAAATATATCTTTTTTGAACTTTCTTGTGTAAGTCATTTTGTGGACATATGTTTTCATTTCTGTTAAGTTAGAACTGATGGGTCAAAAGGGGAGTTTATGTTCAAGTTTATAAGACATTGTCAAAATATTTTCCAAATTGATTACACCATTTTAGAGCCTCATTTGCAGTATATTAGGGTTCCAGTTGTTCCACACCCTTACAGTATTTGATGTTTTGTGGTAGCTCATTGGCAGGTTTTGATTTGCCTTTCCCTAATGCTTAATGACATGAATTATATTTTCATAAGTTTACTGTCTCTGTGTTTATCTTCTTTTGTGAAGTATGAAATCTGCTTAAGTCGTATGCCCGTATTTTTATGGGCTATATTTTTACTTATTGCATTGCAGGAATTATTTATGTATTCTAAACGTGAGTCCTTTGGCAGGTAGAGAAATGTATTAATAATTTCCCCACTCTGGCTTGTCTTTCATTTTCTCAGTGGCATCTTTTACCATAAAACTTCTTATTTCTAGCTTTTTCTTTGTAAGAAGTTTAAAAAGTTTTGATAAGGTTGTATTTGTCAAACTTTTGTCTTCTTTTATGAATAGTGCTTTTGAGCTTTAGTTCAGAAATCTTTGAATAGTCGTGGTGAAACAGGACATCATTGCCTTGTTCTTGATTATGCCTTGTTTCTCGCTATTAGAGTCATTTGCTGTTAGAGATGAAGTTAGTTGTAGTTTTTTCATAGATGTCCTTTGCTAACTTTAGGAAGTTCCCTTCTATACATTTCGAAGGATTTTTTCCATGGGTGTTAAATTTTTACAATACTTTTACTGTATCTACTGAGATAATCATATTTTTTCTCTTATTCTGGAATCCTGTTATTTATCATCATATTATATTAATTGATTTTATAATTACATTAAGCAACTTTATAACATTAAAAACCTTGCATCTCTGGGATAAAACTCAAGTTTGCAGAATGTTACCATTCTCATTTTCTATTAGTCCATTTTTACATTGCTATAAGGAAATACTTGAGACTGGGTCATTTATAGAGAAAAGAGGTCTAATTGACTCAAGGTTCTGCAGGCTGTCTAGGAAGCATGATGCTGGCATCTGCTCAGCTTCTGGAGAGGCCTCAGGAAACTTACATTTATGGTGGAAGGTGAATCAGGAGTAGGCATTGCTTACATGGCAGGGGCAGGAGCAGGAGCAGGAGCAAAGGGGATGGGGGAAGTGCTACACACTTTTAAACAACCAGATCTTGTAATAACTCACATTCACTATCACAAGAACAGCACCAAGGGGATGGTGCTAAACCATTCATGAAGAACAACCCCCAATCCAATCGCTCCCCACCAGGCCCCACCTCCATCACTGAGGGTTACAATTCAACATGAGATTTGCATATACCCCACTGTTAAAAACCTCCACTGATGTGCAGTTGGTTTCAGGACGAGTGTAAACTTTTTAGCATGTATAAAATCCTTCACACATATTCAAGGTCATTTCTGATCATTCCTAGTTATGTGCCTTAGGTTTCTGTCTTTTCCCTATTCTCTGGACACCCATTATCCTTCAGGCCTCTCTACATTTGCACATTTTGTTACTTGTTTAAAATAGTCTTCCTTTTCTTTCCATCTGAGAAATTTCTGCTTATCCCTGTCAGAACCAAAAGCTGAAGTTTCCTACCATAGCAAGCCACTCCTTCTATTCCATTTAAAGTCATATGAGCTTGTGGTATAATTATATGCTGACAAGTTTATTTTCCCACTGGACAGTGAGCAGCTTGATGGTCTTACTCATCTTTTTTTTTTTTTTTTTTGAAACAGGGTCTTGCTCTGTTGCCCTGGCTGGAGAGCAGTGGTGTGATCACAGCTCACTCTAACCTTGAATTCTTGGACTCAAGAAATCCTCCCACTTCAGCCTCCCAAGTAGCTAAGGCTTTAGGCATACATCACTATGCCCAGCTAATTTTTATTTTTTACTTTTGTAGAAGCAAGGTCTTGCTATGCTACCCAGGCTGGTCTGGAACTCTGGACCTCAAGAAATCCTCCTGCAGTGTCTCCCAAAGTGTTGGGATTACAGGCATGAGCCACCTTGCCTGGCCCTGATCTTACCTTTGATCCTCAGCACCTAATAAAGGGCCTGGGATGAGTAGAAACTCAACAAATGTCACTAAATCAACAAAGGAAACAGATGGAAGATGGTATACAAAATAAAACATGCCATACCTGCACGTTTTTATTGCTTTACCTAAATGTTTTTATTTCCTTTTATGATAAAGTCAGAAGGAAATAAAATAGGGCCAGGTCATCAAAGATTGTACGGTTCATTTTCCTTCCTAGATTTTTCCAGCAAGAGCAAGATTATGGTTCTCTTCTTGGGCTGCAGCTGCGTTTAGTTTGAGTTGTCCTGTTTTCAGCAATATGTATGATAATTAACTACTAGAATTCAATAATGGGCAGTAAGATTAAGTGATGATGGAAGATTAATTTAAATACAGTCTGAGGTTAAGTGAGGAAAAGCAAGTATTTTATTTTTGTCGAAATGTGAGGTATTATTTATGGTAGTATCAGTGGTATAACCAGAAATAATAGATTAAAATTAAGAAAGGAAAATTTTTAGAGAAAGATAAAAAGTCTCTAGACAGTGAGACCTGCTAGACTGTGAAATAGCCTTTCAAGTAAAGTGATGGAATACAATCCCTGGAGACATTCTAAATAAAGGGAGAATGGACTAGAAAGTATTTTGCAGAGAAGAATTCTGCATTGAAGACTGGAGGGAGAGGGGGGCAGGGAAATGGGATGATGACCAGATGTGGCCCATGGCAAGGCTGTGCATTGTGAAGGGAGGAGGAGGGTCTGCAATCGGGAGGCCTGCAGAGAGTTTGCTGAAGAGAGAAGAAAGGACAGCATTAGTAATGGGAGGAGGGACATTGGAGTCTGAATTAACATAGCACACAGATAGATATTCAGGTTGGTAGAAAAGGCTGGCTAGATCCAAACACTGACAAAGAAAAAGAACCCTGGATGGAGAGAGCAGATCTTGCTCAAAGAGAACCTTGATAGATTAGAAGCGTTTAATCCTGACATAATGGGTAGCAGGAAAAAAGTGCAGATTCTTGAACTTGGAATTAGCCTTATGCAATAGAATACTCACAGTCACTTATAGTCTCTCTCCTTACGGAAGGAAGGTGTAAGGTGGGGATGGGGCAATGTGCTATTCGTTTCTGCAAGCCCTGCATCTGACAGAGAATGAATATTTGCTGAATAATTGTTGAATGAAGGGAAGAAGGAGTGGATAAAAATTACATAATCAAAGCAGAGTTGTAAAAAAGATTAGTTTTACAGTCGGGTGCAGGACAGATTAGAAGAGAGAGAAGCTGGAGATAGCACAACCATGGAGAAGCCTCTTAGAGCGTGATACAGAGTACTGGCTTTCAAACCTCCTGTCCAAGTAAGAACTATACGGTGGAGAATCATATCTTTCTCACATCTGTAATCCCTGTACTTTGGGAGGCCGAGGTGGGAGTATGTATCACTTGAGGCGAGGAGTTTGAGACCAGCCCTGGCAACATAGTAAGACCCTGTGTCTACAAATAATAATAATTAAAAAAAATATAGCCAGGCATGGTGGCTTGTACCTGTGGACCTAGCTACCCAGGAGGCTGAGGTGGGAGGATCGCTTGAGCCCAGGAGGTCAAGGCTGCAGTGAGCTATATTGCACGATTGCACTCTAGCCTGGGTAACAGAGACCTTGTCTCAAAAAGTTTTTTTAAATAGAAAAAAGTTATATTGTGACTCAGTATACACATACACACACCAACACACACAAGTATGTCACAAAACGATACATTCACTATTAAGTGAGGAATGATATGAATGTTTATTGTATTCTATTTTATTTTTTACTGAGACATACTAAATTGATTTTATGACTGGCTAATGTGAATGCGGTTTGAAAAGCATTGACCTGAAAATAAATAACCAATTACTATAATCAAATGAGACACAATAAACAGGATACCTTTCGAAGACATATTGAAGTCCAACTTCTCTTGTTGGTTTGGGGTTTTTTGTTTTGGTTTGGTTTGGATTTTTTGAGACGGAGTCTTGCTGCAGTGCCTGGGCTGGAGTGCAGTGGTGAGATCTCGGCTCACTGCAGCTTCTGCTTCCCAGGTTCGAGCTATTCTCCTGCCTCAGTCTCCTGAGTAGCTGGAATTCTAGACACGCACCACCATCCTTGGCTAATTTTTGTATTTTTGGTAGAGACAAGGTTTTACCATATTGGCTAGGCTGGTCTTGAACTCTTGACTTCAAGTGATCCACCCACCTTGGCCTCCCAAAGTGCTGGGATTACTTAAAGTGGGAAATTCCTGGCAGCTGACCAGTATTCAGACCAGGGAGATGCGGTTAGTCATATGGAGTAAAGGTGTGGTGACCTCAGATACACTGTGAAAATTATACATTTGAACCTGCCAGAGCCTTTCTGATACTCATATATTCCTCCACACACAGAACTTAGAGCACTTTCAGGAAATTTACTGGGTCCTCTAGGTGTGGGAATCAGTTAAATACCCAATAGGTTGTTTTGATAATTCAGATTAATGCCAACAAATGACAGAAAGCTCAAAAGAAGTTATTATTATTATTATTTGGGTAGAAAATATGTCATGGGCTTTCTAATCTAGAACAGAGTTGAACTGAATTTTAAGGTTAAATATTAATCCCACTAAGCTTTTCATCTTGCCAATTTTTTTTTTTCTCAATGACACAGATTCTTCTTATTTTTACAGTTCCTTCCAGTCCAAATCTCTTGGATAAGGATGTTTGTAAGTTGTTCTAATTTCTGTTGTTCTTCCCACTGGCAGACAGAAAACTATTTTGCTGTCTGAGCTTCCCAGTAGGCCTATTGATCTAATTCTCCCTTCATTTCTTAATAGGTTTCGAATGATCCTCTCTGGTACTCATTTCTCTCCTGACACACCAGTAAAAGGCCATCTTACTTCCCTTGACTCTGGCTGACAGTAATATATTCTTCTCTTTTCTTGGCCTTAATCGACATTGTTTATACTCACAGGGATCTCTTATCCCTCTTCCTTCCTGGTAGTTTAAAAAACCCACCTATATTCACACCTCATTTGTCTGAGAGCATTCCCTCGAGAAGCTTCGTTGCCAGTTACTTGTCCTTTGGAAGCTCTTTTTAAATCTTGGCCTCCCCTCTGGGTCTTAATTATGTGTTTCTGAAAATTCTTCAGTTTTCTTAAAGACTCATGGAGAGCCATGCAATGGGGTTTCAATTAACGGATCCTCTAGGAAAGAAGACCTTTATAATCCACTGTGCTTGTATTTTTAAAAAGGCAAAACAAAATAATCCTTATAAACTGGTACACAGTGTTGGTTTGCCACCTAGTCTCAAGGGAGACAGATTGCCCTTTGCTACTGTTCTTGGAAAAGAGGAGAGAGAAACTGGATCCTTGTGAGGTGGAGCTAAAGGCACCTGAGTTTAGAGGTGGACACGTCTGGGTTTTAGTAGTGGGTCTGCCACTAATTTGCTTTGTGACTTTGGGCTGGGTATTTAGTTCCTCTGAGCCTTAGCTTTCTCATCAGTAAAATAAGTGTAACACTATTTACTTTAGTAGAATAATAGATTAGATAGGAAGATGTATATTAAGTGCCTAGCACAGTGGTTCATCAACTTTGATGTGTATCATAATCACCTATAAATTAATAAAGAATACAGAGGCCAGTTGCACTGAGGTCAGCTAAGATTCTCTGTATTTGTACCAAGATCCCATGTGATATTGCTATACACTGAAGTTGGAAAAACTAATCTAGTATCTTGTAGATATTCAATATCACAAGGAAATAGGACAGGATCATTTTCCACCACTGAGACCAAGTGACACAGGGCTTATCTAAGACTGTGGATGAATCAAAACAACAGAAAACGTCCCCTCACTCCATGGTTAGCAAATGTCAAGTAACAAATAACAGCAAATCTACCACTGGGGAAAGAGCAAAAGCATGGAACAAAACCCTCTCCGAGGTTCAGATACACAGGTAAAACCTAAAGATGAGAGTGAAACGAGAACATAGAGAAAAATTCTTAAACATAATAATACTGGAAAACAATGCCTGTAGTTCATTGACAGTCATCTCAGCAACGAAACCCAAATCCAGCTCAACAACTGTAGATTGTCTCAACTTTCAATGTAAAGACATAGCAGAAACAGGTATGTGGCCAGGCACAGTGGCTCATGACTGTAATCCCAGCACTTCGGGAGGCTGAGGCGGGCAGATTGCTTCAGATCAGGAATTCAAGATCAGCCTGGCCAACAATTTACCATCAAGAGGCAAATCGACCAGCAGAACCAGACTTAGAAATGAACATGATATTGAAACTATCAGGCAGAATTGAAAATAACAATGATCAATGCAGTAATTAATAAGGTAGATATCATGCATAAAAACATGGGGAATTTCAGTAGAGCAACGGAAATTATAAGAAAGCAGGAAATGAAAATTTTAGAAATAAAAATAGAGTCACAGAGATAAAGAATGTTTTTAGTGGGCTAATCATAAGCTTGACACAGATAAGGAAATAATTAGTATCTTTAAAGATAGGCCATTAGAAATAATGCCAACTTAAAAAAAAAGAATTAAAAAATGGCATATCCAAGAGCTCTAGGATAATATTGAATAGTCTAATATTCATGTAATTGGAATCCCAGGAGAAAAAAAAACAGAGAAGAGGGAAGAAGACATATTTGAAGAGAGAATGAAAAGATAATGGCTGATAATTTTCTAGATCATTGAAAGGCATTAAATGCCAAATCCAAGAAACTTAGAGAAATTCAAGCAATATAAATACAATACACACACACACACACACACACACACACACACACACTCCTAGATGTGTCATATTCAAATTGCTGACAACAAAATATAGAGAGAAAATGGGAAGATAGCCAAAGAAAATAAATGCATATTACATAAATACACAGGAAATATTTCCCCTCATTTTGAAGGTGGCTCTTTACTTTCTTGGTAGTATCCTTTGAAACACAGAAGTTTTTCATTTTGATAAATATTATTTATCCATGTTTTTCATAACTTCTACATTTGGTGTCTTATCTAGGAAAATGTTACCCAATCCAATTTCACAAAGATTTAGTTCTGTTTTCTTCTAAGGGTTTTGTAGGCCTAGCTCTTACATTTAAGGTTAAGATTCATTTTGAATTATTTTTTGTGTTTGCTGTAAGAAAGTAGTCCAGCTTTGTAGTTTTGCATGTGGCTATCAGTTGTCCCAGTACTATTTGTTGAAAAGTTTCCCCCATCGAACTTCCTTGACATCATTGTCTAAAATCAATTGACCATAAATATAAGTTTTTCTCTACAGACTCTCAATTCAATTTCACATATCTATACATCAATCTTTATGTCATTAACACACTACTTTGATTATGATAACTTTGTAGTAAGTTTGAAATCAGAAAATGTGAGTCGTCCAACTTTGCTCTTTTTCAATAGCGCTTTAGTTATTGTTGGTTCCTTCTATTCTCACATGACATTTAGGATCATCTTGTCAATTTCTGCAAAGAATGCATCTGGGACTTTTTAGGAGTTGCTTTGAATTTATAGTTGGATTTGGAGAGCATTGCCATCTTAACCATATCGAACCTTCCAATGCATGAACATAAAAATGTCTTTCCATTTATTTAGATCTTTAATTTATTTCAATGATGTTTTGAAATTTTCAGTGTACAAGTTTTGCATTTCATTTTAAAAATTTATCCCAAATATTTTATTCTCCTTGATGATATTATAAAATAAAATCATTTGCTTAGTTTCATTTTGGATTGTTCATTGCTGACATGGAGAAATACAATAGATTTTTACGTATTGCTCATATATCTGCATCCTTACTGAACTCACTTATTAGTTCAAATAGTTTGGGTTTTTTAAAGTTCCTTAGAATTAGTTGTGTGTGTATATACATATACCCATATATATGTATATATATGTGTGTGTATATACATATACCCATATATATGTATATATATATGTATGTATATATGAAATTAGTTGTATATATGTGTGGTATGTGTGTATATATGTGTACGTATATATATAAAATATTTCATTATCAAGTAAAGGTAGTTTTACTTCTTTCTTTGCAATCATGATGTCTTTTATTTCATTTTCTTGCCTGATTGTCCTGGATAGAACCTTCAGTGTAGTGTTTGAATAGAAGTGGCAACAGCAGGCATTTAAAAAATGTTTAGAATAGATGTAACACCAATCCTTCATAAACTCTTCCAAAATTTTCAGAAGCTTTGTTATCATGATACTTCTGGCTTCAGAGAATGACTAAACATTTAAAAAATTTACCAGTAAAGCCATCTGAAATTGGACTTTTCTTTTTTTGGAAAGTCTTTTTTGCTGATAACTCACTATCCTTACTTGTTCTAGATCTATTTCAATTTTCTATTTCTTCTTGAGATAGAAGCCCATTGTTCTCTCTCCAGTGGCTACTGGTCTCCTGGTTTTCATGAATATCTTGACTGGCCATTTGTTGGATTTTATGGATAGAGGGCTAGGGAGAGGGTTCTGAGAAATGAGCAAGTTACACCACCCCAAAGTTTAGGTTTTTACTAAGATATAAATGTTCTTCTTGAATAAATGCTCCTCAGATTGTTGCAAGCCTTTGATTAATTTCCAAAGTTCTGAAAAAAATTATTTGATTTTTTTCCCCATAGTCCTTATTTCTTTGATAGAGGAACAGATATTCAGATGTTCTTATTTGGCCATTCCTATTTATATCACTTGCAAAGATTTATTTGTATGTGTCATAATTAGAAGCGACCTTACGATTTCATCCAGGTCAAGTCTCTAATTTTATTGGCACACAGCAGAAGAACAGAAGATGTAATCTTTCTTTTCTGAACTTAGGAGGTCATAAGAGTTTCTTAACTTTGAGACCCTTAAAAGCAGGGACTTTTTCTTTCTCACTATATATCCATAAGAGCCTAGTACTGTTTGGCATGTGCCAAGTATACAAGAAAAAAGTTGATCTCTTTGCTTGTCTGCATATTTGATTAGTATCTCCATGCCACTGCTGCCCTGCAGTTTATAAATCAACTGGAAAAGTGAAGATCTCCAGGGCCAAGAGTGGGGTGTGCCTGGGGTTAAATCCGGTATCTCTCTCACATAGAAATATCAGACAAACTGCAGAAGTCTTATAGACTCTGTAGTCTGGAAGTTTAATGTTAATGCCTCAGCCTATACATTGATTAGTATTGATTTAGCTCAATTTTCTAAATATCTGACCTGTACATTTATAATAATAATCATTTTAATAATGAGATTGAAACCCTTGAAAAGCCTGAAGAACATCCCAAAAGATGTAAGAACAATAATGAAGGAAAACTATTTCTTTCAAGATACCTGTATTGTGTTACAATTTTTTGACAACAGCTAAATTTATTCACTCACTTCTTTAACAGATACTTATTGAGTACTTACCCTGCGCTAGGCCGTATGCTAAGTGCTAGGGTTATAATAGTGACTAAGACAAGCGTGACTTCCTTTCCTCTTAGACAGTAAGTGGTAATTCCAATCCAAGCAGAAAATGAGCATGAGAGGTACTCACCAGAGTACCTCATTCACAGCCATTCTGGATAAATAGATATATACTAAAATAATATCACTAGAGTATCTTCTGGCATACTGCAAGTTCTTATGGGAGTGTGAAACCATTTTCAACTAATTTCCCTGCATTATTCCCCCTTTTTCTTGGTCACTTGGTATCTCACTTCTCCAAGAATTCTGGTGTGGACTTGCCACACCTTCTGCGGTCTCTTCACTTCCCCCATCTTTTCCATTTATTTTCTTCTTCATCCTCTCAAAGAAAAGCCTGATGGCATGTTTCCTTATTTAAATAGTTTGTTCCTTAAATATCCAATGCAGGGTAAGATGTAGGAATACGTAAAGAAAGTCACCAAGGGGATGGTACAATTTCAGAGACTCCAGGACTTCTCTTCGCCATCAATGCTTGGCACTGTGTAATTAGAGAGTCTTGTTTCATTTCAGAAAGGTGTGGGATCTGCCTAAAATGCAAATACCCCCGGGGAAATTGTTGTTTTGAGTCTTACAAGTCATCTCTATATTGAAGTGAATGAGTTTATTTAAACCTTTTCTGAGAACAGATTTTGAGTGGGAAAGATAGAAAAATTGTGAGCAGTAGGTAACTGAAATTATTGAGGGAGGAGGTGGAAAAGGGAGGTTGAGGATACCACCATTACGAAGGAGAAGCAAGTCAGCTTTTCACACTAGACTGAATTTCCTGTACTTTCAAACTATACTGCTAAGTTCCTTTAAAATGCTCTCAGAAATTACATTAACGATTAAAATTTTCTTAATGATAAGCACTCAAATTCCACTGAATATGACACTTGGGATGGAATTACACTTGGGTTATATGAAAGGATTTGGAATTTCTCTGTATATATTCAGTGCCTCTGATGTATTTCTTTTTTGCAAACGCCTTCCCACCCTAATCTTAAGGGTGATAATTCTTGGCTTTCTGTATACTGAATACTAAGTCAGTGGATTCAAAATTGAGATTAAAGAAGAACATAAATGAGATTTTTAGAATGACCAAAGAAGCACTGAAATTTAGAGACACAACAGAAACTAAGTGCTTATTTTATAGATGAGAATATAGGCTAAAGTTTGGTTAGATCATTTGTTAAAATATGGTACATTCCCTATCTTCTTCCATGCTTATATGTCAATTTCTGCCTCATACACACGAACCTAGATGTTTCTGTACAAATATTTTCACTCTCTTCAGGAATGCAGTTCAGATTGTAATCATTAATTATTCTTTTAGTTTCAGTAGGACTGTTTTAATCATTTTTTCAATTTTAACTAATTTTAATGATATATTTTCAGTACTATGAAACAATAAAGTTTTTAATATGAAAGAAATGTCTTAAATGAACCCAGCATTTAAGTGAATAGCAGTTGTGTGAAACTGTGTGTGATACCATCCAGTATAAAATATGTGGACATAACAATTACAGACCATCTGTTAAACTGGCATCTTGTTGTACAGGAATGAAATTTCAATTAAATTTTATTATCAGGAAGTGTAAATGACAGATCCCATATGAAAGTCCACAGCCAGTAAACTGTCTAAATAAAGAGTGGGATGTCATACAGTTAATGAGTTGGATCGGGTTCTCTGATTACATACTTTGTAAATAATGTGCTTGTTCACCAGCTTTTGGAAATGAGTACTGCTTGTAAGGATGGTGGTTGTTTTTAAAGTGATGCCCATATGGAAGGTAAATTGGAATGATCGTGCAGCACAGTCCAGTCATCTGGTTAATGTATGATTCACCACTTTAGCTGGAGAGACTGAAATTAAACCATGCATGAGAGAAAAGAATGACCTGAAAGTGGAGAAACAAAAATCAGATCTCAACCGTCTCTGATGAATTTTGATTTCGTGGAAGCCACGCATCCATGGCTCATAGACCCATTCACAACTGCAAGGAACTGACGTCATGATCCAACAGTGGGTTCAGCTGTGGTTTTGAATCATCATGGAGGGAGAATGTCTAAGAGTATCAGCAAGTCTCAGGACAAGGGTCTAGATTATTAATGGGAGAAAAATGAGCTTATAGTTTTTAGCAGCGAAATATGTCTCATAACTTATTGAGCAAGCTCCTCATTTTCTGATCTGTCACTGTTATTAATATCTATTATTGTTATGAGTAGCCAAAAAAAAAAATCATACCCAAAAATCTAATTGCTCCAGTGGCAATGTGGAGTGTTATCCAAAAGAAGCCTAATTCTCATTCCCATAAAACAAGCTAAAAAGAATCTCAAGCCATTTTTCTCTACTATACTTCAGAAAAACACATAATTAAGTGTTCTAATGGATCATAAAAAGCATAATCCACAGCTGTGGACCCTTGGAAAGTTATCCAAACTCTTCCAGGACTTTTGCTGAGTAATATTTGTGTGATTTAGTAGGCAGGATACAGCATAGGACAGGATTCGCCAGAGGCATCCGCAGCTGGCTGACCCATCCACCATGGGCCCTGGTATTTCCACATTTCAAGGTTACTGAAAGGATACCATACCCCAGAAAAGGAACTCTTCAGGGAACTTTTACTGTTATGTTTGCTCTTTTAGTTTTTAATAAAGAGTGAATTTTTTCTTCTTCTTTGTATTGGCTTTTACTTGGATTAAGGCCATGTAAGGCCACATATTTTGGAGGTAGGGTAGAAAAAGTAATATGTACCTGGCACTAAGGCCAAGGCTAGCCTTGACAAGTGTCAAGATTGCAGATGAGATCTTACTTAATTTTTTAAGAATTTTATTATAGGATATAATTTACAAACAATGAAAGGCACAGATCTTAAGTCTATCTTTCAATCATTTTTGACAAATGATACACCCATCTAATTCACCCTCCTTTCAATATATAGAATATTTCCATGACACCAGAAAGTTTTCTTGTGCCTCCTTCCAGTCAATTCCCCTACTTCCGACTCTCAGGCAACCACTGAGCTGATTTTTATCACCATAGATTCATTTTGCCTGTTGTAGAATGTCATGTAAGTGGAATCAAACAGTATGTATGCTTTTGTGTAAGGCTCCTTTCCCTTGGCATGACGTCTTAGAGATTATTTTGTGTTGCATGTCACATGTATCAGTAGTTAATTTGTTTTTATTGATAAGGAGTATATTCTGTCATATAAATACAGCAATAGAGAGCTTGTCTTTTTTTTAGTCAATGAACTCTTGTACTGTTTCTTATTTGGAGCTACTATAAGTAAAGCTGCAATGAACATTCTTGGATAATATTTTGGGGAACATTTTATTTTTCTTGAATAAATACCTAGGAGTAGAATTTCTGGGTTATAGAGTAGGTATATGTTTAACTTTCTAAGAAGTCTTCTGGATTCAAAGTCATTGCACCATTTTATACACCTACCAGTTGATCCATATCCTCACCAATATTTGATGTTGTTATTTTCTTTCTGTCTACCACATGGGAAGGTAAAGGCTGAGTTACTTTCAAGGCATTAAAATATAACTACCACCTCAGACTTCCAAGACCTGAAGTCTGGAAATAGAGGACCTGGGTTTGAAGCTTGTTCCAGCTCTCCAGGGATGAGGGTCTGGAAGGCCATAGCTGGAGTACAGGAAGATTTGATTCATGAGAATTCTAAAGTTATTTTTTTTTCCTTTTTCACTAGTTGAATGTTCCTAGAGGAAGATCATGTATCAGTTAAACTCCACCATTTTGCTCTTTAAGTTCTGGGATACATGTGCAGAAAGTGCAGGTTTATTACATAGATATACATGTGCCATAGTGGTTTGTGCACCTATCAACCCGTCATCTACATTAGATATTTCTCATAATGCTATCCCTCCCCTTGCCCTCCAGCCCCTGACAGGCCCCAGTGTGTGATGTTCCCCTCCCTGTGCCCATATGTTCTCATTGTTCAACTCCCACTTATGAGTGAGAACATGTGGTGTTTGGTTTTCTGTTCCTGTGTTTGTTTGCTGAGAATGATGGTTTCCAGCTTCATCCATGTCTCTGCAAAGGACATGAACTCATTCTTTTTTATTGCTGCATAGTATTCTGTGATGTATATGTGCCACATTTTCTTTAACCAGTCTATCATTGATGGGCATTTGGGTTGGTTCCAAGTCTTTGCTATTGTGAATAGTGCTACAGTAAACATACGTGTGCATGTGTCTTTATAGTAGAATGATTTATAATCCTTTGGATATATACCCAGTAATGGGATTGCTGGGTCAAATGGTATTTCTGGTTCTAGATCCTTGAGGAATCACCACACTATCTTTCACAATGGTTGAACTAATTTACACTCCCACCAACAGTGTAAAAGCATTCCTATTTCTCCACATCCTCTCCAGCATCTGTTGTTTCCTGACTTTTTAATGATTGCCTTTCTAGCTGGTGTGTGAGCATCTCATTGTGGTTTTGATTTGCATTTCTCTAATGATCAGTGATAATGAGCTTTTTTTCATGTTTTTTGACCACATAAATGTCTTCTTTCGAGCAGTGTCTGTTCATATCCTTCGCCCACTTTTTGGTAGGGTTGTTTGTTTGTTTTTTTCTTGCAATTTAAGTTTCTTGTAGATTCTGGATATTAGCCCTTTATCAGATGGATAGATTGCAAAAATTTTTCTCCCATTGTGTAGGTTGCATGTTCTCTCTGATAATAGTTTCTTTTGCTGTGCAAAAGCACTTTAGTTTAATTATATCCCATTTGTTAATTTTGGCTTTTGTTGCCATTGCTTTTGGTGTTTTAGTCATGAAGTCTTTGCCCATGCCTATGTCCTGAATGGTATTGCCTACTTTTCTTCTAGGGTTTTTATGGTTTTAGGTCTTACATTTAAATCTTTAATCCATCTTGAGCTAATTTTTGAATAAGGTGTAAGGAAGGGGTCCAGTTTCAGTTTTCTGCATATGGCTAGCCAGTTTTCCCAGCACCATTTATTAAATAGGGAATCCTTTCCCCATTGCTTGTTTTTGTCAGGTTTGTCAAAGATCAGATGGTTGTAGATGTGTGGTGTTATTTCTGAGGCCTCTGTTCTGTTCCATTGGTCTATA
>CAUYLG010001237.1:0-11871 GCA_963573385.1 Cacajao melanocephalus | reverse complement strand
CTCATCATAAACAATGTAGGCCAGGGCCGGTCGCAGTGGCTTACGCCTGTAATCCTAGCACTTTGGGAGGCCGAGGTGGGTGGATCACCTGAGGTCAGGAGTTCAAGACCAGCCTGGCCAACATGGTGAAACCCCATCTTTAAAAAAAATAAAATAAAAATAAATAAAATAAAATAAACCAATATAGGCCAGAAGACAATGGAATGGCTTTGTTTTTGTTTTTTGAGAGAGTCCCACTCTGTCACCCAGGCTGGAGTGCAATGGCATGCTTACAGCTCACTGCAGCCTTGACCTCCTGGGCTCAAGTGATCCTCCTGCCTCAGCCTCCCAAGTAGCTGGGACCACAGGCATGTACCACCAAGCCCAGCTAATTTTTTTATTTATTGTAGAGACAGGGTCTCACTATGTTGCCCAGACTGGTCTTGAACTCCTGGGATCAAGTGATCCTCCTATCTCAGCCTCCCAAAGTGCTGGTATTACAGGTGTGAGCCACTGTGCCTGACTTGGAAAGACATATTTAAAGCACTGAAAGAAAATTACTGTCAATTCAGAATTCTATATCCAGAAAAAATACCCCTCCATTATATGAATTGTGATTGACTTCTCATCATAAACAATGTAGGCCAGAAGATGATGGAATGGCTTTTTTGTTGGAGCCGAGTGATGTGATCTTGGCTCACTGCAACCTCTGTCTCTGGGGTTCAAGCAATTCTCCTGCCTCAGCCTCCTGAGTAGCTGGGATTACAGATGCTCACCACTATGCCTGGATAATTTTTTTTCTTTTTCAGTACAGACAGGGTTTTACCATGTTGGCCAGGTTGATCTCAAACTCCTGGCCTCAAGTGATCCTCCTGCCTTGGCCTCCCAAAGTGCTAGGATTATAGGCATGAGCCACTGCACCTAGCTCTTCTGTTAATTTTCTTAAAAGACAAATGACTGTTTAAAACAAAAAACAAAACCATTATTGTCAAGCAGGGCTTATAATGTATACAGAAATAAAATATGTAACAACAGTAGGGCAAAGGATGAAGTAGTGGTGGTAAATAGAATTATCATGTTATGAGATTATTGCATTGTGAAGTGTAAAGTGGTACAATATTTGTTTTTGGTAGACTATGATAATTTCAGGATGCATATTGTAACCCTTAGAGCAACCACACATGCACAAAATACAAAAAGCACACAAGAGAAGCCAATCGAGAGAGCAAAATGGAGTACTAAAAATATTTAGTTAACACAAAAGAAGGCAGAAGATGAACAGAGAAACAAAAGCAGATGAGAAAAACTAGAAAACAAAGACAATATGGTAAAGGCCACCAATTAGGAGGCAGAGGGTTTATCAGGCTAGGAAAAAGTAAAAACCAACTATACGTTGCCTGTTACAAGAAATATATTTTAAATGTAAAAACACAGACTATTTGAAAATAAACGAATGGAAAAATATACTATGCAATGGGAAGCATAAGAAATCTGTATGAGTATCATTATCAGACAAAGCAGCCTTCAAGATAAGAAGTATTCCCAGAGATAAATAGGGACATTTAAAAATGATAAAGGGTCAATTCAAGAGGGAGACATGAAATCACAAAGTGTATGCCTCAAGATATAAGAATCA
This sequence comes from Cacajao melanocephalus, assembly GCA_963573385.1. Lineage (NCBI taxonomy): Eukaryota > Metazoa > Chordata > Mammalia > Primates > Pitheciidae > Cacajao > Cacajao melanocephalus. The sequence continues at coordinate 10,256 of CAUYLG010001237.1, read as the reverse complement.
AAAGAACTTCAATATGTAAGCATCAAAAAATGACAGAACTAAAGGGAGAAGTAGAAATATTCATAATGATAATTAGATATTTTAACATTATTCTCTCAGTAGATCTGAACAATGCTGTGAACCAATTTGACCTAATTAACATTTATAGAACACTACACTTAAGAACAGTGAAATGAAAACTACACCCAAGAACTGCAGAATTTTCACATGGATCAGCCATATACTGTGACATAAAATAAGTCCAAATGCATTTCAAAAGATTAAAATCTTACAGTTTAACTTAGTTCAAATTCAACATCCATCCTTGCCAAAAAAGGATCTCAGCATATTAACAGTAGTTTGAACAAAATAGAAGTAAATAATATCTTTTAAATCTCTGAGTATTTAGAAATTAAAGAATACTTCTGAATAACCTATAGGTCAAGAAAATCATAAGGGAAATTAGAAAATATTTTAAATTGAATTTTAATGAAAATAAAACATATCAAAAATTGTGAGGTGCTGCTAGAATTGTGCTTAATAGAAAGGTATAGTTGTAAATGCTATATTAGAAAAGAAATGCTAAGTGTGGTGGCTCACATCTGTAATCCCAGTACTTTGGGAGGCTGAGGTGGGTGGATTACTTGAGCCCAGGGGTTCAAGACCAGCATAGGCAACATAGTGAGACCCCCCATCTCTACAAAAATAAATAAATAAATAAAACAAAAAAAATAGCTTGGCATGGTAGCATTTGCCAGTAGTCCCAGCTACTTGGGAGGCTGAGGTGGGAAGATTGCTTAAGCCCATGAAGTAAAGGCTGCAGAGAGCCATGATTGTGCCACTGCACTCCAGCCTGGGCAACAGAGTGAGACCTGTCTCTCCTGCCCACCCCCTCACCACCACCACCACCACACACACACACACACACACACACACACACACAAAGTTTAAGGTCAGTGTTTTGTTTTGTTTTGTTTGAGACGGTATTGCTCTGTCACCCAGGCTGGAGTGTAGTGGTCCGATCTCTGCTCACTGCAACCTCTGACCCCTGGGGGGCAGGTGATCCTTCTGCCTCAGCTGGCTAATTCTTGTATTTTTTAGTGGAAATGAAGTTTCACCATGTTGGCCGGTCTCAGACTCCTGAATCAAGTGATCTGCCTGCCTCAGCCTCCCAAAATGTTGGTGTTAGAGGCATGATCCACGTTGCCCAGCCTAAAATCAGTGTTCTAAGTTTCTATCTTATGAATATAGAAAAAGTTGAGTAAATTAAATCCAAAGAAGTAGAAACAAGATTTATTTCATCAATTCCACTTACTTTACTGTTTCAGAGAAACAGTAAGAAAAATAATAGCAAAGCCAGAAGTTGATTATTTGAAAGGATTAATAGTAAAGCTGATAAAATCTAGGAAGGCTTATAAGATACAAAGAAAGCATAATAGCCAGTCTCAGGAATAAAAAATGAGATATCAGGACAGACCCTACAGATGTTAAAAGGAATAATAGGAGAACAGTAGGAACAACTTTATGTTAATAAATTCATCAACTTAGATGCAATGGATGAAATTTTTGAAAAACACATTTTATCTTAACTGACACAAAAAATAGAAAATACTCCATACCTATTAATAAATTGAATTCATAATTAAGAACCATCTCACAAACTCCAGATGCAAATCATTTCACTGATGAATGGTATCAAGTATGTAAGAAATGAATAACACCAATCTTATACAAAGTCATTCAGAAAATAAAGGATAAAGGGAATAAGTTCCAATTCATTTTTTGACATCAGTATAACCCTGATATCAAAATCAAAGCATTGTACAAATAGAAAATTACAGGCTGATATTCCTCATGAACATAAATGCAAAAAATCCTTAAAAAGATAATATCAAATCTGTTCCAGCAATATATAAAAAGAATGATAGATCAGATCAAGTGAGGTTTATCCCAAGAATACAAAGTTAACTCATTAAAAAATCAAAGCTTTTTTACATTAATAGGATAAAGAAGAAAAATCATATGATGATAACATCTCAATAGATTCAGAAACAAAAACATTGACAAGATTAAACATCCATCCACAAAAGATTGTTATAATGATCAAATAAGATAATATACTCCAAAATATTTAGTAAACTGAAAGATGCTATATAAATGGAAAGTATTTTTATTGTCATCCTTCTGCTGTGACACCCTGAGATGTCCAGGCTCCTTTCTAATAAGATTTCTTGGGACCTGGAAAACATACTTTTCAATTATTCTAAGCCCTCAGAATGGAACTCAGTTGCCTTGCATGGCAGACTACATGGAATAATAAAAATAATGACAACCAAAACGTCTACATTGCCATTAGTACTTGAGGGCTTACTTTGTGCTGGGTTCTGTGTTAGTGCTCTTCATATATTGTTTTATTTTATCCTCATAGCAATTCTATGAGGAGGGCACTAATATTTTTCTCCCCCTTACAGATGAGGAGACGAAGTTTAGAGACTAAATGGTTTGCTCAACATCTTACATATAATTCATACCAGAGCCAGGAATCCAGCAAAGGCTTACTCTGGAGATCCAGCTTTTAAACCCTATACTTTTGGCCTTCTGCAGCCTTATCTGGGAAGAGTCCCATAGAGTTGGCTTCTGTCCTCCTGTGGTTCCAGAGAGGAATGGGGCTGGTCTTGTATTCTCTTTTCCAGCATTCTGAGCACTGTGCTAACACTGCATTCATAGGAAAGAAAAATGTGTGTAACTATATCTTGATTTTTACATTCTTAATTAGCATTTGAAATTATAAAAGTAATGCATATTCACATTTAATATATTAGGCTGGGTGCAGTGGCTCACACCTCTAATCCCAGCATTTTGGGAGGCTGAGGCAGAAGGATCATGTAAGGCCAGAAATTTATGACCAGCCTGGGCAACATAGTGAGACAGTGTCTCTACAAAAGATTTTAATATTAACCAGGCCTGGTGGTACATGCCTGTAGTCCTAGCTACTTGGGAGGGTGAGGCAGGAGGATCCCTTGAGCCCAGGAGGTCATAGCTGAAGTGAGCTGTGATTGTGCTGCTGCACTCTAGCCTGGGTGATGGAGTAAGACCTTGACTCAAAAAAAAAAAAAAATTGAATTATGACAATGTATACATAACACTATTGGTCCTCTTCCCCACAATTCTGTAGTCACACTGCCTGGACAAAAACCACTGTCAACAGATTCTATATATTCTTCCAGAAATTTTGTATGTATATGCAAATATACATATACACATATTCTTAAAGTAAACAGATGGGTGATCTATTCCTGTAACTTGCTTTTTTATTTGACAATATGCCTTGGAGAGCTTTCCATAGCAATACATAAAAGTTTACTTCATTCTTCTTACTTTATTTTTCAATAATATACTATTTTTAATTGACAAAATTGCAATTTATCACGTAAAACATATTTTGAAATAAGTATACACGTGGAATGGCTAAATCAAGCTAATTATTGTTATTATTATCTTGAGACAGAGTCTCGACTGTTACCCAGGCTGGAGTGCAGTGGCGCGATCTCAGCTCACTGCAACCTCCACCTCCCAGGTTCAAGCAATTCTCCTGCTTCAGCCTCCCGAGTAGCTGGGATTACAGGTACCTGCCACCACCCTGGCTAATTTTTATATTTTTAGTAGAGATGGGGTTTTGCCTTGTTGACCAGGCTGATCTCAAAATCCTGACCTCAGTTGATTTGCCCACCTTGGCCTCCCAAAGTGCTGGGATTACAGGTATGAGCCACCACACCCAGCCACTCAAGCTAATTAACATAAGCATTATCTAGCATATTTATAATTTTTTGAGGTTAGAACACTTAAAACCTATTCTCTTAGCAGTTTTCAATAATAAAATACATTGGTTGGTTGGTGGGTGGGTGGGTGGGTGGGTGGGTTAGGTTGTTGGTTGATTTGAGACAGGGTTTAGCTCTGGTGCCCAGGCTGGAGTGCAGTGCATGATCACAGCTCACGGCAGCCTTGATCTTCTGGGCTCAAGTGATCCTCCCACCTCGGCCTCCCAAGAAGCTGAGACTATTGGTACGCCCCACTACACCTGGCTAATTCTTAAAACTTTTTGTAGGGATGGAGTATCTTGCTATGTCACCCAGGTTGGTCTTGAACTCCTGGCCTCAAGCATTCCTCCTGCCTAGGTTTCCCAAAGTACTGGGATTACAGGGATAAACCACCACACCCGATCCAATACATTGCTATTTACTAGGGTCACTGTGTTGCACAATAGTTATTATTTTTAAAATATGCGTAACATCCCATTGAATTGCTATAATTATTTTATATTACTTAATTTATTTACCTAGGCGCCTATTGGTGAATATTTGTGTTTTTCAGTTTTAAAAAATTACAAATAAAACTGCAGCAAGCAATTTTGTACATTCATCTTATGCAGGTGTGTCTATTTCTTTTTTCTTTTATTTTTCTTTTTTTGAGACAGGGTCTTGCTCTGTCACCCAGTCTAGAATACAGTGGCACAATCTCAGCTTACTGCAGCCTCTACCTCCCGGGTTCAAGTGATCTTCCCACCTCACCCTTCCGAGCTGGGACTACAGGCATGCACTGCCACACCTGGCTAATTTTGTTTATTTTTTTTTTTGTAGAGATGAAGTCTCACTGTGTTCCCCAGGCTGGTCTTAAACCCCTGGGCTCAAGTGTTCCTCCTGCCTTGGCCTCTCAAAATGCTGGGAGTACAGGCATGGAGCCACTGTACCCAGCCTGAGGTGTGAATATTTCTATGAGAAAATTCAAGAAAGTGGAGCCATTGAGTTGAGGCATATATGCATTTTAAACTTTAGTACACATTACAAACTTTGGTACAAAAAGTTTGCATCAATGTATGATAGTGCACCCTGCATACCACAGTTCAAAGTTTTAATATTTTTTTCAACTACAAACACTTATTGAGTGCCTTCTGTGTGCTTTTGACACTACACTAGGCTCAGAGATTTAAATGTATTCAGAGGCCAGGAGTGGTGGCTCATGCCTGTAATCCCAGCACTTTGGGAGGCCGAGGCGGGTGGATCACGAGGTCGAGATTGAGACCATCCTGGCCAACACGGTGAAACCCCGTCTCTATTTTTAAAAAAATGTATTCAGTGTAGCTGGAGGAAGATTTGTTGGTGAATTGCTGCTGTTCCTTTGGGACTAAGAGCTTTTACCCTTTTAGAAACCGAAACTGCAATCTGGTGAGGTATTTAGTTTCAATTTAGCTTAATGGAAACCTGTTAGTGAATTTTAAAATAAGGACCAAGACAACCGAGATGGTAAACGAAGTCTCCTGGGCCCCAGAAAGGAGGATGCAGCATCTGTGGGTTTGCATGCTTCAAAGAGCCCCTCTTTCCAGGAACAATTGTTTCAGCATTGAACTCTTGAGCAGAGATGTGAGCTGCTGAAATATAGTCATTCCTAAGGCAGGTGCTTCCTAGTAGGCAAAGGGCTACACAGATCCTGTGTGGCTGAGGGCAGAGCAGGGTCTATAAATGAGAATGTAATGCTGTCAGCCATCATTTGTTGGGCACACACTCTGGCCAGATGTACATGAAGTGCCCCACACTATGCACCTTATGTGTGTTGACTCATTTAATCCTTATAACAAGCCTATGATTGTCTGAGGGTGTCATTATAATGCCCATTTTAAAAATGAGGATACTGAGGTTCAAAGAAGACAATTAACTTGCCTGGGGTCATAAAACTATTAGCAGGTAGCAGAGTGGGGACTCAAATGCAGCTGTGGTTGACTTCAGAGCCCACACACTTGGGTTCCATGGCTCCATCTGATCACATACTCATTTTAAAAATATTATATATTTATGATAGAGAACAGCTTAAGAATTTTTTATCTCCTTATTTATCCCTAAAATATGCTCAGGGACAAATAGATCACTTGCATTGTTCAGTGGGGTCATGAACCAAAACAGGCCTAAATGCAGGCAAATAACCAATAGGTGGTAATAGTAATTATCTCTTACATTGACTAGAATTTTTGTTTTCAGTGTATCCTTCCATTTACCATGTCATTTGATCTGAACAATTCTCAGTGTCCTTGTCTTTAAAATGGGAACAGTTTCATCTACTTTGCGGGGAGGCTATGAAGATCGGGAACAATGACTGTACAATACCCAACAAGGTGCCTAGCTAGAGTGCTCACTAGATTGCAATTAGGGATGGTGATGGTAATCAACTGGTCTCTGCCTCTCTCCCCTCCCCTAACTCTGCTGCAGACAGACTTCAAACATCTGCCCTTGGTATGTCACTGCTCTACATGAGAATGTCTCTTTCCAACCATCTCATTCTCTCTCAGCTCTTCTCCAAAGCTTTCCAGACTTCTTTGGGACTTACTGTCTGCCCTTTGGCTTCCTCAAGTGTCCCAGGACAGACTGAGTGAAGCTGCACTGGAGGCTGCTTATGGAAAAAGACAGTCCTTAGGGCTGGGCCAAGTTAGGAGAGGTGTTCACTTAAAGATCATCCAAAAGTGTACTGAGCCAAGGAGGTGATCCAGAGTTGTTCTAGAACAAGGGGGTTAGAGGCCCAGAGAGGTGGCATCTTGAATGAGGTAAAGGGACCCATGTAGAGGCTGGCCTGACAGAAGGGTGGCCAGACATCATGGTTGGTAGTATTGAGGGAAGGGAGAAAGATGCTTGGCATAGAGCAGAGAAGTCAGATAGTTTAATGGAAGAAATCCTGTGAACCTAAGGGAAGAGAGGAGACATTTTATGTGGGCAGCCCCCTTCTAGGTCAGCTACTATCATCTGTGTAAGGCTTGGGGCTTATCTAACCACTGGAGACATAGGCTCAGTCCCTCTGCATACATGGATCTTTCCTACATAAGCTTAGGGAGAATTGTAAGTGACTGAGTGTGGCTATAGGAGGGGAAAAGTAGAAGATGAGGTAGATGCCATGTTTGGGGACTTGGGCTTCATCTCATGGTGGAGGATGGGCTCTTGGAGGCTTCATTTTATTTTATTTATTTTATTTTATTATTTATTTTGAGACGATCTCACTGTGTTGCCCAGATTGGAGCATAGTGGCACAATCATAGCTCACTGCAGCCTTGAACTCCTGAGCTTAAGCAATCCTCTTACCTCAGCCTCCCAAGTAGCTGGGACTACAGGCACATGCCACCACATCCAACTAATTAAAATTTTTTTTTGTAGAGACAGGGTGTTGCTTTATTGCCCAGGTTGGTCTTGAACTCTTGGAGGCTTTCAATCAAGAGAATGACGCAATCATGTTTATATTTTAGGAAGATCATTTGTAGATAGTGATTAAGAATTTGTGTTCAAATCCTGGTCAACTTTGGGTCAGTTGCTTGGTGTCTCTATACCTCAGTTTTCTCGTTTGTAAGCCAGAAATAATGACAGCTCATACTCCACAGAGTGGTTGTGAAGATTCAACGAAATGATTTACATAAATAGCTTAGTAAATGACTGGAACAGAGTAAGTGCTCAGTAGCTGAAACTAATTATAATGATATAATTATTAGAGTAGACAGAAACTGGAGTTAGGGAGCTCAAATGTGGTTAGGCAAAAAATTGTAAGGGCCTGAATTAAGGATAGTTAAGAAAGATATTAAAGAAGTAGAATTGTTAGGCTTTGAAACATAATCCTAGTGAGAGGGTGAAGAATGGGCAAACATCTTTAATTGTTCCCAGTTTCCAGCCTGGGTGACTAAATGAATGGTAATGCACTTGAGAGAGAGGGAATCCTGGAGGAAGTGACAGTTTAGGGTGAAGAAAGAATACAATGAGGTCAGTTTTAAAGATATTGAGTTTGAGTACTCTGTCATTAATTTGAATATGAGGTTCTGGAAAGTCTAAGTTACAAAAATAGATTTGGGGAGACCAAGATCCTGTCTCTCTCTCTCTCTCTTTTTTTTTTAAGTCTCAGCTTACTGTGACCTCTGCCTCCTGGGTTCAAGTGATTCTCCTGCCTCAGCCTCCTAAGTAGCAGGCACTACAGGCGCACACCACCATGCTCAGCTCATTTTTGTATTTTTAGTAGAGATGGGGTTTCACTATGTTGGATAGATTGGTCTCCAACTTCTTGCCTCAAGTAATCCACCTTTCTCAGCCTCCCCAAGTGCTGGGATTACAGGCATGAGCCACCATGCCTGGTCACAAGATCCTGTCTCAGGACAAAGAAATAATCATAATAATAAGTAGATTTGAGCTTCATCATAAGGTGGAAGATGGAAGATGAAGCTATGGGTGGGGGATAAGAGCAGCCAAGGGGAGGGTGTAGAATAGAAAGACCAGAGGCTCAAGCATATATCCCTGGAGAGGTCAAGGATATTGAGGAGCCATTGGAGAGATCAGTAAGATGGAAAAGAAGGTGGTGGAGAAGCTTCAAGGAGGAGGGAGGGAGCCCTCAGCAATGTCAGGTCCTATAAGAGAACTGAGAAGTGACCACTAGGCAGCTGAGTTGTGACTGGTGACTTTTATAAGGGCAGTGACTTCCATCCAAGTGCCAGCCTCTGTGCCAGTGATCCAAAGACAAATAAGAGTCAGTTCCTGCTCTCACAGTGCTCACACTGAAATCCACAGGAATAAGGATAGAAAAATGCTCTGCTGTGAAGGAGTTCAGGCTGGGATATCTGTTATCCCATTGATCACCAGGATTGCATTGTCTGCCATGGTGGGCTGGGAGGGCTTCCTCTTCCTGCCTCACTCTTTCATGGACATCTTCCCTTGGCCAAATGGAATGACCTAGCCAAGAGAAGAGGACTTTCTTTGGTCAATAGCATAAGAATGCCAAGCTGCCTTCTATGTGTACTGCAGTGTTATGCTTCTTTTCAGACCAGACCCAGAGACTGTAGCAGAGTGTCTATTTGAAGATATGTTTGATCATTCAGTGCTTGTGATGGAAGGTGGAGGGTAGCCTTGCTTAAAGTGAGGAAAGGAAGAGTAGAGGGAGGTAGAAGAAAGTTGGAAAAGGAAAAGTTAGTGAAGAACTAGCAGAGGCTAGTTGAGTAGGATTTTGTTAGGCAGAGCTGGTGGGAGCAGGGAGAGGGAAGGGGAAGATGGCATTCCTGGCGGAGGAATGATAACAGCAAAGGTGGAGAAGTGGGAAAACACAGGCCAGGCTCAGGGACTCGCTGACTGCACCTGGGAGTCCCAGCACATGGTGGTAGGAGAACAGGCTGGAATGGAGGCTTGGGGCCAGATGATAGAGTTTTGAGGGCTTGGGGAGGAGTTTTAATTTTCTTCTGTGGCTTGATAGCTTCTGAGAGGAACCATCAAAAGCCTTTCAGGAATTCAGGGTTGTCTGTCTCAGGCTTCTCATTCTGCAAGGCCAACGGGCCAAAGTGGCAGCCTGACATTCAATATCCTTTGCCATGGTTGGGAAGTCAGGGCTGTAGCTGATTTCACTGGCCTGTTTTGCATTTATTATAGTGTGGCTTTTATAGTGTGTTAATTGAAATATTTCCAACTGCCAAAAACAATTACACTCAAATTGCCTTGTCAGTTCTTTTATTGCCAGATAAATGTTTTACAGACATATTTACAGGGGGCAGTGGTAACTGGATCTCGTTTTCTATTTAAGGCTTGTGGTTTGGGTTGGGATTGGCCCTCCTGTGCTATATTGTGAGCCTGAACGTTGTTACACATTGTGACGCTTCTGTCACATTACCTTATGGATCAGAAGCTCTTCAAAGGAAAGTAGCTCTCTGGCTCACGTGGCTTATGTAAGGTTATTGCCGAGTTTAAAATGAGGAAACTGAGGCCAGCACGAGAAAAATTAAATTCCAGTTTATTCAGCTCCCGGGCGAGGTTCTGTGGTCCCGGGGGAGAGAGGGGCCAGAGAAGTCGCACCTGACTTTCTGAGGCGCGGGTTTATATAGGTTGGGAGAGCAAAGAATGAGGACGGGGCAGTTCATAGTCGGTGGGCAGGCGGTTGGGTGGGTTTGCAGGGACACAGGATGGAGACGGGGCGGGCTGTAATTGGCGGGTAGGTGGTCGGGCAGGCTTGCAGTGACACAGGATGGAGACAGGGCGGGCTGTAATTGGCGGGCAGGTGGTCAGGCGGGCTTTTCAGTGTAGGCCGAGGTCACATCCGCTGGATTCCTCCAGGGGAACATGTGCTTGGGGGCAAGACAGGGAGGGGTGGGCGTGCCTGGCTCCCTGGTGAGGCAACCGGCCTTACATTCCGACCCTTTTGATGATATAGGACGCTGCCTCTTTCTGGCTACTTCCTGCTGAGTGGGGGCGGAGTGAGGGGAAAGGGTTAATTGGCCGGAGCCT
>CAUYLG010001236.1:0-23075 GCA_963573385.1 Cacajao melanocephalus | reverse complement strand
GGGTCACCATATACCAGGTATCCACCCTTGACCACGGCCTCAACTGCCACCCCAGGCCAAGCTTCCACCATTCCTCCCCTGGGCTCCCCTTCTCTCACTCAAGTGATTGTGGTGAATCAAATTCTTTTTTTTTTTTTTTTTATTTCTCTTTTTTTAAAGACGGGGTTTCACCATGTTGGTCAGACTGATCTTGAACTCCCGACCTCAGGTGATCCACCCACCTTGGCCTCCAAAGTGCTTGGATTACAGGCATGAGCCACCACGCCCGGCCTCTTTTTTTTTTTTTTTTTTGAGACAGAGTGTAGCTCTGTTGCCCAGGCTGGAGTTCAATGGCACAATCTTGGCTCACTGCTGCATCTGCCTCCCGGGCTCAAGCATCTTTCCACTTCAGCCTCCTGAGTAGCTGGAACACCAGTCATATACCACCACACCTGGCTAATTTAAAAAACTGTTTTTTTAGAGAGACTAGGTCTTCACTGGGCGCGGTGGCTCATGCCTGTAATCCAAGCACTTTGGAGGCCAAGGCGGGCGGATCACCTGAGGTCGGGAGTTCAAGACCAGCCTGACCAACATGGTGAAACCCCGCCTTAAAAAAAAAAGAGAGACTAGGTCTCATTATATTGCCTAGGCTGGCCTTGAACTCCTGGGCTCAAGCAATCTTCCTGCCTTGGCCTCCCAAACTGCTGGGGTTACAGGCATGAGGCACTGTGCCTGCCGTGAATTAAGTTCTGATTCTCTAGCTGAGTCCTCTGGTAGGTTCCCATGGTCCTTACTGGTAGCACAGCCTGAATGACTTCTGTTTCAGTCCATTCAGGCTGCTCTAATGAAATCCCTTAGCGTGGGTCATTTATGAACAACAGAAATTTACTGCTCACCAGTCTAGAGGCTGGGAAGTTCAAGATCAAGGTGCCACCAGATCTAGGTCTGGGGAGGGTCTGCTCTCTGCTTCAAAAATGACACCCTCTTGCTGTGTGCTCACATAGTATAAGGGGCAAACAAACCCCTTTGACCTCTCTTTTTTTTGAGACAAGGTCTGGCTCTGTCACCCAGGCTGGAGCACAGTGGTGCGATTTTGGCTTACTGCAAACTCTACCTCCCGGGCTGAAGCCATCCTTTCACATCAGCCTCCTGAGTAGTTGAGACCACAGTCGTACACCGCCATGCCCGGCTAATTTTTATATTTCTTGTAGAAATGGGGTTCCGCCATGTTGCCCAGGCTGGTCTCAAACTCGTGAGCTCAAGTGATCTGCCCGCCTTTGCCTCCCAAAGTGCTGGGATTGCAAGCATGAATCACCATGCCTGGCCCCCTCAGACCTTTTTATATAAGGGCACTAATCTCATTCATGAGGGTAGAGCCCTTATGATCTAAGTGCCTCTCAAAGGCCTGACCTCTTAATCGTATTACATTGGAGATAGGTTGCAACACAAGAATTTCAAGGGGCCATAAACATTCAGACCATAGCAACCTCCCATCCTTCTCCCATCGCCTGCTACGTTCTAGGCATCTTCCTTCTTTATTTTTTTTTATTTTTGAGATGGAGTCTCGCTCTGTCACCCAGGCTGGAGTGCAGTGGCGCAATCTCGGCTCACGACTACCTCTGCCTCCTGAGTTCAGCGATTGTCCTGCCTCAGCCTCCCGAGTACCTGGGACTACAGGTACCCGCCACCACACCTAATTTTTTGTATTTTTAGTAGAGATGGGGTTTCACTGTGTTAGCCAGGATGGTCTCAATCTCCTGACCTTGTGATCTGCCCGCCTTGGCCTCCTTAAGTACTGGGATTACAAGCATGAGCCACCATGCCCGCCTGGCATCTTCCTTTTTTGTTCCTGGAGTGTTCTGTGTCAATCCCCACCACAGGCCTTTGTACCCCTTGTTCCTTCTGCCAGGAACACTGTTCCCCATGGACTCCATGTTATTCTGGTCTCAGTTGCACTGTTCCTAATCAAGATGCCCTTTCTGACCTCCCTGGCCAAGGCACCAACCCTTGACCGTGCTGGGCTTTGTTCCTCATTCACCATCAGTCAGTCTCCCTCCCGTCTCCTAAGGCTGGGCACAGGGTTTGGTGCAAGGCTGACACTTGGCAGTGGTTTGCTGAATGACTGAGTGGAGTAACACCCCCATCTCAGTGTCCGAGGGGCCCCTACTCATGCCAGGTCACACAGGGGATCCAAAGAGAGCCCCTCACAGCACTTGTCATCTGGTCCTGGAGGCCAGCCCCGGATAACAGTTTCCTGAAGGGCCAGTGGTTCCGAGATGGAGAAGCCCAAAGCTCTGTGGGAACCGAGTGGGCAGGCAGGGCTTCCTGGAGGAGGTGAGCAGAGCAGAGGACTCCGGGCAGAGGGAGCAGTGTGTACCAGGGAACTGGGTGCAGGGAGTAGGGGCACTTGATTAAAGAGCGTGATCTCGAATCTCTTGGTTGGTGGGGAGAGCCATGTGGGGGCCGGGGGGTGGATTTAAGAAGAGGGATAGGAGGCCAGGCACGGTAGCTCTTGCCTCTAATCCCAGCACTTTGGGAGGCCCAGGTGGGTGGATCATGAGGTCAGGAGTTCAAGACCATCCTGGCCAATACAGTGAAACCCCGTCTCTACTAAAAATACAAAAATTAGCTGAGTGTGGTGGCACATGCCTGTAGTCCCAGCTACTCAGGAGGCTGACGCAGGGGAATCGCTTGAACCGCGGGAGGCAGAGGGTGCAGTGAGTCAAGATTGTGCCACAGAGCAAGACCCCATCTCAAAAAAAAAAAAAAAAAGAGCGGTAGGGTTAGAATCATGTTTCTGGAAAAATCTGCAACTGCAAATGCGTCCCCTGGCGGCCTTGTGCATGATGATGGATAGGCTGTGGGTCCAGGTGAGAGACGCCTTGAGAGCAGCAGTAGAATGTCGGGGGGAAGGGTTGTTTTTAGTTCATTTCTTCATTTTACAAAGCAATGCACTAAAAAGCCAAACTGCACATAAAAGCACACGGTGACGAGTCCTCTGCCTCTACCCTAGCCCCATCTCACCCCCATCTCCTTCCCCAGAGGTAACTATTTCCATGTCTCCTTCTAGAGAGGTTCTATACATTTGCAAGCAGATATATGTCTTTTTTTTTTTTTGTATCTACATCATTTGTATTTAAATATTCTTCTCCCGTATCCCACTGAGGAAAATACAGCCAGGCATGGTGGCTCAGGCCTGTACTTTTGGGAGGCTAAGGCAGATGGATTGCTTGAGCCCAGGAATTCGATACCAGCCTGGGCAACATAGCAAAACCCCATCTCTATCAACAAAATACGAAAATTAGCTGGGAGTGATGGTGCATGCCTGTAGCCCCAGCTACTCAGGAGGCTGAGGCAGGAGGATGACTTGAACTCAGGAAGTCAAGGCTGCAATGAGCCATGATCACACCACTGCACACCAGACTGGGCAACAGAGCAAAAACCCGTCTGTTTTTTAAAAAAATGTTTCTGGCCAGGCGTGGTGGCTCACACGTCTGTAATCCCAGGACTCTGGGAGGCCAAGGTGGACAGATCACAAGGTCAGGAGTTTGAGACCGGCCTGGCCAAGATGGTGAAACCCTGTCTCTACTAAAAATACAAAAAAAAAAAAAAAAAAAAAATCCAGGTGTGGTGGCATATGCCTGTAATCCCAGCTAATCAGGAGGCTAAGGCAGGAGAATCGCTTGAAGCCAGGAGGTGGAAGTTGCTGTGAGCTGAGATTGCACAGAGCTGAGATCGTGCCATTGCACTGCAGCCTAGGTAACAAGAGAGAAACTTCATCTCAAAAAAAAAAAAAATTGTCTAGCATTTTTGAATTATGTTCAGGGTATAAAATTTTAAAAGATACAAAAGGGTATTCCTTCCCACCCTGTCCTCCATGGAGGTGAAATTTATCATTTGCTTCTAATGTCTCCTTCCTGGGATATTCTGTATATGTGAAATTATTTTTCTTTTTTTAATTAACAAGCATTGAGCACTTATTACCTGCCAGGCACTGTTCTATATGTTTTATAACCACCCAAAGTTAGGTTCATGCCCATAATCCTAGTGCTTTGGGAGGCCCAGGCAGGCAGATCACCTGAGGCCAGGAGTTTGAGACCAGCCAGGCTAACACAGCAAAACCCCGTCTCTACTGAAAATATAAAAAATTAGCCAGGCGTGGTGGCAGGTGCCTGTAATCCCAGCTACTCAGGAGGCTGAGGCAGGAGAATCACTTGAACCCAAGAAGCAGAGGCTAAAATGAGCCAAGATCGCACCACTGCACTAGAGCCTGGGCAACAAGAGCAAAACTCCATCTGAAAAATGAAATTATAATAAATAAAATTAGCCAGGCATAGTGGTGTGCACCTGTAGACCCGGCTACTTCGGAGACTGAGGTGGAAGGATCACCTGAGCCCAGGAGTTCAAGGCTATAGTGAGCTATGATCATGCCACTGTATTCCAGCATGGACAACAGAGAGGGAGACCCCATCTCTAAGAAAAAAACAAAAAATCAGAATTAAGTGCCGTTATCCCTATTGTGCATCTGGAGAAACTGAGGCACACAGGTACAGTGACTTGGCCAAGGTCACATAGCTTGTGTCAGAGTCAGGATTTTGACACAGGTGGGCTGGCTTCAGGGTGCTACCCTCAGGGTGAGCATCCTAAAGATTGGGGGCTATTGCCAAATGGGACAGAGGGACAGAGGGAGGAGGGGATGGGATGGAGGGCCACGTACCAGGTCTAGGAGAGGTGTCCTTAATTTGCTGATATCCCCCTTTCTGTTTCTCTGTCCCCAGTTCCTCCAGTAGGGGGTTGGGGGTTACAAGATTACATCCCTTCTCTTCCTTGCAGACTGCTTCTTCCAAAGACTCAACAGATGCAGCAGATCCCACCCAGCCCCATATCGTAGGTAAGTCAAGAGAGCATAGATGTGGCCAGGCCTCTAACCTGCCCCAGGCCCTGCTGGGTTCCTGCTGGGCCTAGATTGGGCTCCCTGGGCCTTTGGGCAGAGTCCCACACAGGGCACAGAGCATGTATGTCTCCACACCAGGAATCCAGAGTCCCGATCAGCAGGCTGCCCTGGCTCGCCACAACCCAACCCGGCCTATCTTTGTCGAGGGTCCCTTCTCCCTGTGGCTCTGCAACAAGTGTGTGTACTACCACATCCTCAGAGCTGACTTGCTGCCCCCGGAGGAGAGGGTGAGGGCTTAAAGCAGAGCCTGTGTCAGGGCTGGGGAGTGGGCTGGCACCACCCTGAGGGTGAGTGGAAGAGGCTGGGGGAGGGAGACTGTGAGAGCCCCAGCCTCTGACCCTGCCTGCACTACCCTCCTTGGAGCAGGAAGTGGAAGAGATGCCAGAGGAGTGGAACCTCTACTACCCGATGTGGCTGGACCTGGATTACGCGAGGCATGGCTGGGACGACTACGAGTTTGACATCGATGAAGGTAAAAACTGAACCCAGTGCCGTGGCTCACACATGCCTGTAATCCCAGCTCTCCAACAGGCTGAGGTGGGAGGGTCACTTGCCCAGGAGTTGAGGTTGCAGTGAACTATGATCGAGCCACTGCACACCAGCCTGGGTGACAGACCCTATCTCTTTTAAAAAAAAAAAAAAAAAGGAAGGCAAAAACCTGGTCAGGCAGGACTTCAAGGATGAGGGGCGGCCTCTGGGGTCAATGGGTAGGCCCAAGCTGAGACAGTCCACTTACCCCCTGGTCCTCCTGCCACACACACTCATTTGTCACAGGGGCTCCAGACCTGAGGCCACCCAGCCCAGTTGGCCTTTGGTCATTCCCTCCCTCCACACCTCTGTGCTGACTACCGGGTGTCACCAGGACAAGCCTAGTCCCTTGGGTCAGTGAAGGAACAGGCAAATTACACTTTGGGGAGCTGAGATGAGCATGCCTTGAGTAGGGGGTCAGGAGGGCTTCCTGGCAGAATCTGGAAGACCCAGAAGGCATCGCCCAGGTGAAGTGTGGAGTTGGCAGCCTAGGCAGCAGGGCTAGCTTGTGCAAAGGTTTGGAGGCACAAGAAGGTAGAAGGAGGCTGCGTGCAGTGGCTCACACCTTTAATCCCATCACTTTGGGAGGCTGAGGCAGGTGGATCATTTGAGGTCAGGAATTGCAGACCAGCCTGGCCAACATAGTGAAACCCCGTCTTTATTAAAAATAAAAAAACTTAGCTGGGTATGGTGATGTGCGCCTGTAATTGCAGCTCCTCAGGAGGCTGAGGCAGGAGAATCACTTGAACCCGCGAGGCAGACCTTGCAGTGAGCTGAGATTTTGCCACTGCACTCCAGCCTGGGCGACAGAGTGAGACTCCATGACAGAAAAAGAAAGTGGAAGGGAGTGTAAAATACCTCAAAAAGGTGTAGGCATGGGTTACCTGCTGCAGCCCCAACTGCAAACCCTGAGGGTGCATCTCTTTCCAACAGTGGAGGAAGGCCCTGTCTTTGCCATGTGCATAGCGGGTGCCCACGACCAGGCAACGCTGGCCAAGTGGATCCAGTACCTGCAGGAGACCAACCCAGCCCTGGCTCAGATCCCCGTGGTCTTCCGCCTGGCTGGGCCCACCGGGGAGCTCCAGACATCTGCAGGGCCAGAGGAACCACCCCCGCCCGAGGACCACGAGGAAGAAGAAAACCTGCAGCGACGGCGGGAGGGCCAGAGCTGAGTCTGAGCTTCCACAAGGGCACAGTCTGTGGCCTGAGGAGATAGTGGACTGGAATGAAGGCATGAGATGCCCTTTGAGTGTAGGGCAAATAAATGTTTTGCTGCATGGGGCTCCCTTCCCTCCTCTTTGGCAGTGTAGCATCCCCTCCGCAGGATCTCAGGCTGCCAACGATGGGCAAGCGAGACGCTTCCAGGGTCTGCAGGCTCTCATGGGTCTCCCCGGCCAAGCGAAGTTATAAAGTTTAACAGAAAAGGGGCGAGGGGCGGGGGACGGGCGCGCAGTCGGCTCTGCGCATGCGCAGTTTCCGTTCTTGGTCTCCTTCTGGCGCCCTGGGGCAGCGAGAGACCGTGAGAAATTTCCCGGCGGCGCAGAAGATGCGCGCCACTTCCGGTCGGGCTCCTAACAACGGGGGAGGCTGGTAACCAGGGTGGGGGGGATGGCGGAGCGGGCGCCGGAGCCCGAGGCGGAGGCTGAGGCGGGCGCCGGTGGGGAAGCAGCCACCGAGGAGGGCGCAGCGGGCCGCAAGGCGCGGGGCCGGCCGCGACTCACGGAGTCGGACCGGGCCCGGAGACGGCTCGAGTCCCGGAAGAAGTACGACGTGCGGCGCGTGTACCTGGGCGAGGCGCACGGGCCCTGGGTGGACCTGCGGCGCCGCAGCGGCTGGAGCGACGCCAAGCTCGCCGCCTACCTCATCTCTCTGGAGCGCGGCCAGCGGAGCGGCCGCCACGGGTGAGGGGCCCCGGCCCAAGGGAGGGAGGGAGCGAGGGAGGAGATGCCCCCTGTCCCAGCCGGTTGTGGCCCCGCCCCCCCGTCTCAAGGCCCCGCCCTCAGCACCTGCGAGCCCCGTCCAGGAGCTGGGCTGCCGGGCCGCCGGCCTGGGTCTTCTACTGCCGGGCAGGGATGCGCCTGGCTCGCGGCCCCGCCTCCCGTCGTTCCGACTGCCCAATCCTAGGATGCACCCAGCCCCTCGACCCGCCTTTTTGAGCGCTTGGTCCCGCCCCTTAGAACTCTAGCGGCCCAATCCTGGGATTGGTCCTACTTCCAGGCCTTGTAACTACCCAGTCCCTGGCGCGGCAGCCCCGCCCCCTCAGCAGTCTCATCCTCCCCCGTCCAATTCCGCACCTGGCGTGGGACTCTGGACATCCTGGGGCACTCAGCCCTGAACTTCATGAAGTTCTGGTGCCCCATCTGGGATTCCATATGGCCCCATTCCCATAACCCTAGTTCCAGCACACCCGGAGGACCCTTTACAACCTGGGCCGCACTCCCCTAAACCTCCTAGTTCTGTGAAGCAACTCAGTCCAGGGAGACTCGGATGAAGAGGAACTCCCGAGTTAGCTGGGCAGGTAGAGGGCAGAGAGGCCTGTCTTTTGTAGAGTAAATTCTCAATCTTGAGAAGGAGCAGTGTGGATGGAGTTTTTCCCTTCCTGCCTTTTACGTTGATGTGATAATTGAGTTAAAATAGGCAAAGAGCTTAGAACAGTGCCTGGCAGGTAGTGAGTTCCCCGAGTATTAACTGTTAGGAAAATGATGTTTATTCCCTATCAAAAGCAGTGCTGCAAGGAAATCCTTGTTCTGCCCTGGTTTTCAGGTGCACATGTTCGCATGTTTCTCTGAGGGGAGATTCTGAGAGTCAAGAATCAAACAGATCCTGCTGAATTGTACCCACCTTTCCTAGGACAGCAAGCTGGTTTATATGTTCAAGAGCAGGACTGGAAATGCTGGGAACGCAAAGATACCTGCCCCATGGAGCAGACATTCTGGCGGACAGAGTGGATGCCTTGTTCAAAGGCCTGGGGTTTTTTGGTTTGTTTTTCTTTTTGAGATAGGGTCTCACTCTCTTGCCCAGACGGGAGTGCAGTGTCATGATCATGGCTGACTGCAGCCTCAACCTCGTGGGCTCAGGTGATCCTCTTACCTCCCCCTCCTTAGTATTTGGGACCACAGGTGCATGTCACCCCACCTGGCTGATTTTTTTATTTTTTTTAGAGACAGAGGGCTGGTCTTAAACTCCTAGGCTCAAGTGATTCTCCAGCTTCAGCCTCCCAAAGTGCTGGGGTTACAGGTGTAAGCCACTGTGCCCAGCCCTGTTTGTTCTTGAGACAGGTTCTCACTTTGTTACCCTGGCAGGAGTACAGTGGCATATTGATAGCTTACAGCAGCCTCAACCTCCCAGACTCAAGGGATCCTCCTGCCTCAGTCTCCTAAGTAGCTTGGAGTACAGGTGCATCACCTCGCCTAACTAATTTTTTTTATTTTTTGTAGAGACAGAGTCTCACCATGTTGCCCAGGCTGGTATCGAACTCCTTGGCTCAAGGAGCCTCCCTCCTCAGCCTCCCAAAGTGCTGGGATTACAGTTGTAAACCACCGTACCTGGCAAAAGGCTTATTTACTGCAGACCAAGTAAATTAAATAGTCCATGAGAGAGAGATAAGGGCTATGGAAAAAACAAAAGTGAAGTGAGGAGTGTGAGTTGGAAATTAAAATAGGGAGATTTAGGTGGTCACGTTCAGAACATAGCATTTCAGTAAACACCTGAAGGAACCTACGAGGAGCCCTGCAGGTCTCTGTGGAAGAGTTAGGGTGGAGGGAATAGCAGATGCACAGGTCCTGAGGCAGGACCTGCCTATTGTGTGCCAGGGACACTGAAGAGGATCGTATGGCTGGACTGCAGTGAGTGAGGAGGAGAAGGGAAGACAAGGATAGATTAGTGACAGGAAGGTCATGCAGGGCCATGGAGAGGATTCCAGTTTTTCCTCCCAGTGAGGTGGGAGCCTTTTCTTAAGTGTAAGATTTTGTACAGAGAAAGAAGTGGCATGGTCTGCCTTTATTCTGCCCCCACTTTTTTTCTTGAGATGGAGTCTCGATCTGTCGCCCAGGCTGTAGTGCAGTGGCACAATCTTGGCTCACTGCAACCTCCACCTCCCAGGTTCAACTGATTCTCCTACTTCAGCCTCCTGAGTAGCTGGGGATTACAGGTATGCGCCACCACACCTGGCTGATTTTTGTATTTTTAGTAGAGACAAGGTTTCACTATGTTGGCCAGGCTAGTCTCGAACTCCTGACCTCAAGTGATCTGCCTGCCTTGGCCTCCCAAAGTACTGGGATTATAGGCGTGAGCCACTGTGCCTGGCCTTTTATTTCCTTTTTTTATTTATTTTTGAGATGCATTCTTGCTATGTTGCCCAGGTTGGTTTTGAACTCCTGGGCTCAAGTGATTCTCCCACTTCAGCCTCCAGAGTAACTGGGACTGCAAGTCACACACCACTGCACCCAGCCTGGGGGGTGTGTGTGTGTGTGTGTGTGTATGTGTGTGTGTGTATTTTTTTTGTGTGACAGAGTCTCACTTTGTCACCCAGGCTGGAGTGCAATGTCTTGATCTCAGCTAACTACAACCTCTGCCTCCTGGGTTCAAGTGATTCTCCTGCCTCAGCCTCCCTAGTAGCTGGGATTACAGGCGGCCGCCACCATGCCCAGTTAATTTTTTGTATTTGTAGTAGAGTCCGGGTTTCACTATATTGGCCAGGCTGATCTTGAACTCCTGACCTCAGGCAGTCCACCTGCCTTGGCCTCCCAAAGTGCTGGGATTACAGGTGTGAGCCACCATGCCCAGCCTAGCCTGGTTTATATTTTAGAAGGAACTGTCTCTAGGATGTGTGTGGCTGGAATGATGGATGGGTTACACATTGTGAAACAAGGTTAGACAAGAGTTGACAATTGATAAAGCTGGTGATGAGTCCAAAGAGGTTCAGTCTACTCTTGACAACAATAAAAAATGAAAAGACGGCTGGGCACGGTGGCTCACGCCTGTAATCCCAGCACTTTGGGAGGCTGAGGCAGGTAGATCACGAGGTCAGGAAATGGAGACCATCCTGGCTAACACAGTGAAACCCCATTTCTACTAAAAATACAAAAAATTAGCCGGGCATGGTGGTGTGCACCTGTAGTCCCGGCTACCCGTGAGGCTGAGGCAGGAGAATAGCTTGAACCCAGGAGGCAGAGGTTGCAATGAGCCGTGATCGTGCCACTGCACTCCAGTCTGGGAGACAGAGCAAGACTCCGTCTCAAAAAAAAAAATTACTAATGGGATACTTTTAGACAGAAAACAGTCCTGAGTGTGGCACTCGCTCTCCTTGGCAAGGGAGGTGAGAGAAGCAGCAGCCCCAGGGCCAGTGGCAGCACCCAGGAGGCCAAAGGAAGCATCTCTTGGGTCCAGTGCTGTTGGGCCAAGTGAAACAGCAGTCACTGGTGACTGTGATGGGACATTGTGTGGCCTGATGGAGAAGAACCCTGACTGGAAGATTTCCAGTGAGACAGAGGAGAGGACATGGAGACAGCAAGTGTAGACAACTGTGGCAAAGAGGGGAAATGAGGAAGGAGGCTGGGCGCGGTGGCTCACGCCTGTAATCCCAGCACTTTGGGAGGCCAAGGCAGGAGGATTGCTTGAGCCCAGGAACTTGAGACCAACCTGGGCAACGTGGTGAAACCCAATCTCTACAAAAAATGGAATAGTTAGCCGAGGGTGATGGTGCATTCCTGTGGTCCCATCTGCTCGGGAAGCTGAGGCAGGAGGATCCATTGAGCCCTGGAGGTCGTGGCTTCAGTGAGCTGTGATGGTGCCACTACACTCCAGCTGGGGCAACATTGCAAGACTCTGTCTCAGAAAAAAAAAAGACATGGGGAAGGGGCTGTTGAGGAAGGTGAGTATCAAAATGATTTTAATCCAAGATGGGAGAAATAACAGCATATTTAGATGCTGGTGGGAATGACTGAGTGAGGATTGAAAGCAAATGACAGGGAACAGCAAAGCCAAGGCCTGAGGAGCCCCAATAACTGTGGTCCTAGATGCCAGTGGCCTCTGCTGTGAGTCAGAGAAGTGGCAGAACTTGGAGAAGCAGACAGGACAGGGAAGGCAGGTTGAGGGAGAAAGCCGTGCACTGGGGTTGGAGAGTGGCACTCGCCATGTTACACGTGACCGTCTTTGGTCCTGTGCTGACCCTGTGTGGAAGGCACTGCTACTGTTTCCACTTCACACACAGGAAAACTGAGGCTCAGAGGAGATAAGACCTGCTTGAGGTCACACAGGCAGTTGATAGCAGAGCTGAGGCCAGGCAGGTGGCCTGTCATCCTAGCACTCTGGGAGGCTGAGGCAGATGGATCATGAGGTCAGGAGTTGGAGACCAGCCTGACCAACATGGTGAAACCCTGTCTCTACTAAAAATACAAAAATTAGCCGGGCGTGGTGGCACACACCTATAATCCCAGCTACTCAGGAGGCTGAGGCAGGAGAATTGCTTGAACCCAGGAGGCGGAGGTTGCAATGAGCCTCGATCGTGCCATTGCACTCCAGCCCAGGTGACAGAGTGAGACTCCATCTCAAAAAAAAAAAAAAAGACCTTAGTCTTGAACTTGGGTCTGGCTGATACCCAAGACTGTTCCCACTGCAGTGTGACACTCCCGGCCTCCAGCTGTGGGTGGGTGGAGGTGGCTGTGGACATTAGGACTTGGGTTTGGGGCCAGGCACAGCGGCTCATGCGTGTAATCCCAGCACTTTGGGAGGCCGAGGTGAGCAGATCCCTTGAGGTCAGGAGTTCGAGACCAGCCTGCCCAACATGGCAAAAGCCTGTCTCTACTAAAAATTCAAAAATTAGCTGGGCATGGTGGCAGACGCCTGTAATTCCAGCTACTCAGGTGGCTGAGGCAGGAGAATCACTTGAACCTGCGAGACGGAGGTTGCAGTGAGCCGAGATGGCACCACCGTGTTCCAACCTGGGCGAACAGTCAGACTTGGGTTTTGGGTTGGGTGAGGGTCTCCACAGCCAGTGAGTCCCCTTGCAGGGGAGGGTAGAGCCATAGGAAGGGATAGAGTCACATGGGATGGGATGTGGAGGAGCAGAGCCCCTAGCAGGGGCAAAGCCTGGGCCAGGAAGGATGGAGGAGCCCCAAGGTGCAGTCCTGGGGACCACATGGGTATGGGGCTGAGAATTGTTAACAGGGCTAGGCAGGAGTCAGGATAGGGTGGGCAGTTTTGCTGATAAGAGACACTAGACTGGTTGTGAGGATGTCTGTGGCAAGAGCAGGTCTGGGCCACAGCAGGGAGGCCGGTGTGCCAGGGGACCCGGGCTCCACGATGATACTGATAATCATAATGATCATTGTACCATTTGCTTATTGATGACTAAGTGACAGGGCTGCAGCAGGACCAAGATCGTGTTTTGTTTGTTTTTATTTGTTTCTCTGTTTTTGAGACAGGGTTTCACTCTGTTGCCGAGGCTGGAGTGCAGTGGCGTAATCACAGCTCACTGCAGCCTTGACCTTCCCAGGCTCAGGTGATCCTCCCACCTCGGCCATCTGAGTAACTGGGGCTACAGGTGCATGCCACTCTGCCTGGCTAATTTCTGTATTTTTTTTTTTAGAGTCAGAGTTTTACCATGTTTCCCAGACTGGTCACCAACTTCTGGCCTGAAGCAATCCACCCCTCTCAGACTCCTAAAGTGCTGGGATTATAGGCATGAGCCATCAAGCCTGGCCTTTTTAAAAAAATATGTGTATATATAAATAGAGGTGGGGTCTTGCTATGTTGCCCAGGCTGGTCTTGAACCCCTGGCTTCAAGCAGTCCTCCTGCCTCAGCCTCCCAAAATGCTAGGATTACAGGTGTGAGACACCACACCCAGACATTACCCACTGACTTGCTGGCTGTGGGCCAAGATCGCTCTCCGCCCCTCAAGGAGCTGAGACTACAGGCTTGAGCCACTGTGCCCTACAAGGTATGCTCCCTTTTGATGAACTCACAGGCGCCTAACCAAGGCTTGGCATCCAATCCTACTCACAAGCCTGCCTGACTCAGGGGAAGAGGAGCACACAGGGCCTGTGTCCCCGGTGAGCAGTGGGGGCCGTCTTGGAATTCTGCTTCCACACCAACCTTTCATACCTACTTTGTTACTTCTCTGCTCCCTGACCGTAGGTCCCAGGGCAGGTGGCCTCACCCCTCCAGGCCTGTTTTTCCTGCTCCTTGAGGTGGCGATAATACTAGACCCCCCTCCCAGGGCTGGTGGCAGTCGGGGAGAGAGCCCAAGTGAGGGACCTGTTGACACAGTGC
Organism: Cacajao melanocephalus; assembly: GCA_963573385.1. NCBI lineage: Eukaryota > Metazoa > Chordata > Mammalia > Primates > Pitheciidae > Cacajao > Cacajao melanocephalus. The sequence continues at coordinate 9,342 of CAUYLG010001236.1, read as the reverse complement.
TGGAGCTGGGGACAGGTACATAGAAGTTCAGATTTCTGGCTCGTTGTGCTGGCTCATACCTGAAATTTCAACGCTTTGAGAGGCCAAGGTGGGTGGATCACCTAAGGTCAGAAGTTCAAGACCAGCATGGCCAATGTGGTGAAACTCTGTCTCTACTAAAAACAAAAAAACAAAAATTAGCTCGGCATGGTGGCACACACCTGTAATCCCAGCTACTCTGCTGCACACCTGTAATCCCAGCTACTCTGGAGGCATGAGAGTTGCTTGAACCTAGGAGTTGGAGGTTGCAATGAGAGATCACACCACCACACTCCAGCCTGAGTGACAGAGCAAGACTCCTTCAAAAAAAAACAGGAGAAGTGGCTCACACCTGTAATCCCAGCTACTCAGGAGGCTGAGGCAGGATAATTGTGTGAACCTGGGAGGCGGAGGCTGCAGTGAGCCAAAATCGTACCACTGCACTCCAGCCTGGGCAACAAGAGCGAAATTCTGTCTCAAAAAAAAAATTCAGATTTTGTTTCAGTGCACCATGAGCAGTGGCTGTAGCCATTGTTGTTACTTATAGGTCAGACAGGCCCAGCGCTGGCCCTGTGTTCACCCTCACTGCCTCTCTCTGTTGCAGGAAGCCTTGGGAGCAGGTCCCCAAAAAGCCAAAGCGGAAGAAAAGTAAGTGGAAGTTCAGCCTGAGGGAGGTGGGGAGAGGTGGGAGTGGTGGGAATATGGAGATTGAGGCCCAGAGAGGCCAGGTCGCTGCTACCGGCAGCACAGTTAGAATTGGCGGAGCCAGACCTCAAAGCCAGGTCTGTGTGTCTCAGGCACAGTGTGCTTGGCTTCCTCAGTCTCCTGCTTCCGGCATGGGAGTCGGTTAGGGGAGAGCGGAGCAGAGGGAATAGCTTGTGCAGAGCCCTAAGGGCAGAGGGAGCAAGGCACTGGTGGTTAGAGGAGAGGTCTGGAGGTCATCCCTCCTGTCCTGCTGGCCACCAGTCGGTGGGAGTCTGAAGAACTAGGGTCTGCACAGCTCTGAGCCCTGGAGCTGGGGGTTCCAGGTCATGTCCAGCAAGGGAAGGCCCCCTCGTGGCAGTGAGCCCCTCCCCTTCTTAGGATTCTTTGGAGGTGGGGGTGACCTATGACCCTGACCCTGAATCCTCAAGGGATTGCACTCTTCAAGGGATGAGCTCCTTAAGGGCTGAGGAGCACAATAAGGAGGGAAAGGGCTGGGCCGGAGAGGTGGCTGTGGGCGATGACTCTATTGCCCTTGTGGTTGGAGACCCTGGATGCATTTCCTAGACCCAGACCCCTCTTCTGGGCCCCCTCTTCATCTCCCAGCCCAGAGGGCGGGGTTGGGGGGCATGCTGTCATCCCACTTGGCTGAGGGACCAGGACCATCACACAAGTCACAGATACATTTCCCAGCACTCACCGTGTGCCCAGCCTTGTTCTGTGGCCTGGTAATGTCTTCACTCCCTCCCTCCTACCTGGCAGCCTCAGGGATGGGAATCCCTTATTTCCCCCAGCTCAGAGGAGGCACCTGGGGCTCCGAGAAGCCGAGTCACTTGACTGGAGCCACCCAGCTGGGAAGGGGCAGAGCCAGGATTCAAACCCAGGCCATCCGGCTCCACCATGCTTGCCCCTTACTCAACATTCTCTCATCTAGCCAGTGTTCCTGGAGCACCTACTGTGTGCCAGGCCCTGGCAGAGGGACTGGGGGTAGAGGAGGAACAAAACAGCAGTGTTCCTGCTCTTGAGGAATTGACATTCTGGTGGGAGAGACAGTCAGGGCACATGTAAACAAATGGCCACAGATGGCATCTAGGTACTACCTGGAGAAAACAGCAAGTTGTGGCCAACTACGGTGACTGGGCAGGGGGTGGCCTCTCCGAGGTGGGTGCATTTGGGGGAGACCTGAGTGACGTGGAGAGGGGGCAAGACAGTTATCTGGAGGAAGCAGGCACAGCCCATGCAAAGGCCTTGAAGCAGGGCCACACCTAGCCCGCTCCAGAATAGTGAGGAGGCCGTGTGGCTGGAGTAGAGTGACCAAGCTGGTGAGGGCAGTGAGGTGACAAGTCACAGTGGACCCTGTGGGCCGAAAGGAGGACTTTGGCTTTTACCCTGAGGGAGGTGGTCTTGCGGTGTCACTAGAGTGCAGTGGTGCAATCTCAGCTCACTGCATCCTCCACCTCCCAGGCTCAAGTAATACTCCTACCTCAGCCTCCCAAGTAGCTGTGATGACAGGCATGCACCACCATGCCTGGCTAATTTTTTTTTTTTTTTTTTTTTTGAGACAGAGTCTCACTCTGTCACCCAGGCTGGAGTGCAATGGCGCGATCTCGGCTCACTGCAACCTCCACCTCCCGGGTTCAAGCAATTCTCCTGCCTCGGCCTCCTGAATACCTGGGATTACAGGTGCGAGGCACCACGCCCGGCTCATTTTTGTATTTTTGGTAGAGACAGGGTTTCACCATGTTGATCAGGCTGGTCTCCAACCCTTGACCTTGTGATCTGCCCACCTTGGCCTCCCAAAGTGCTGGGATTACAGCCGTGAGCCACTGCGCCCAGCCAAATTTTTGTATTTTTAGTGAAGACAGGTTTTCGCCATCTTAGCCAGGCTGGTTTCAAACTCCTGGCCTTAAGTGATCTGCCGGCCTCTGTCTGCCAAAGTGCTGGCATTGCAGGCGTAGGGCATTGTGCCGTGCCCTTGTTGGGGATTTTGCGCAGAGGAGGGACCAGACTTGACTCAGGTGTTGACAGGCGCCCCCTTGTGGCTGTAGGGGGTGGTTAGAGCAGGAGCCAGGGAGTCCTGGGCCTGAGGACTGCACTGGTCTAGGCGTTTGATGAAGACTAGAACAATAACAAGCAGCTAACAATTATACACCTGCTGTGCACCAGGCTCCACTGTTTATATGACTTGACCAATTGAACAGTCCTGTTAGGGGTGCCTCTCCTCTCTGAGCCTCAGTTTGCCTCTCTAAACTGGGTACAGGCCTGGATGGCACTCAAGAGGGCCTCCCAACCCACGGGACCCATAAAGCCCAGGTGGTTCAGGCAGCTGTGTCACCATGGGCTAAGCCCTGTCCCTTACACTCACCCCTCGGCCCTGTGTGCACAGGGCGGCGACGCAACGTGAACTGCCTGAAGAACGTGGTGATCTGGTACGAGGACCACAAGCACCGCTGCCCGTACGAGCCGCACCTGGCGGAGCTAGACCCCACCTTCGGCCTGTATACCACGGCCGTGTGGCAGTGCGAAGCTGGCCACCGCTACTTCCAGGACCTGCACTCGCCCCTGAAGCCCCTCAGCGACTCAGACCCTGACAGTGACAAAGGTGGGTCTGTGGGGCGAGGGCACACAGTTGGCCACCCATGTCTGGGGGCTTCTTACCAGCCCTAGGCCAGCATTGCCAACAGAATAGTAGCTACAGTGGCTCTGGCTCTGGCACTGGGACAGAGCGGGGACACGGTGGGACAGAGCGGGGACATGGTGGGCCAGGCTGATCCCTTCATGGCCTTGACCTCTTTGAGTCCTTACAGAGCCCAAGTAGGGAGGCGGTCCCTCCTTATGAAGCAGTTTGCCCATCTGTGCCCAAGGCCAGTCCCCGGCAGGGCTGGCTGAGGGCCCAGGAGCCCTGGCTTGGCAGCTGGGGCGGGGGCAGGCCTGCTGGGGCAGGGCTCGGCCCCCACAGCGACACAGCCACCTGAACCACCCCGGCCTTATGGCTCTGTAGGCTGAGATGCCCTCCTGAGTCCTGGCTAAGCTGGCCGCTACCTCCTTTTTGATTTTCTCCAGCTCCTAGTCCCATTCTCTCACTTTCTGCCTTTCCGGGCTTCGCTTGCCATCCCCACTTCATTCTGTTCCCCTCCTGGTCCCATTTCTCCTCCCTTGAGCTGCCTCTGTTTCCCCTTTCCTTGATCTTTTATTTTCTCTGTCTCATCCTCCCTCTCTCTTTTGTTTCCTTTCATTCCCCTTTCTCCTTCCTCCCACCCTCGAGGGCCCTGCCTTTCTCCTTCCCATCCCATGGGGCAGCCAGGAGGGACTTAGTGAGGGAGGCCCAGTTGGCCCTGGTGGGTGGTGAGGAGGCTGCCTGTGGCCTCAGGGGTTTGGCATTGGCTGGAAAAGTAGTGTGGGGCCTGCTGCCAGGCGCCCTGTCAGGGCTGAGGGTGGGGCAGTCACCGGGGCTGAGCCTGTGCTGGCTGGCATCTCAGAGCAGGTGGCATCCCAGCTGGCCAAGGGGAAGCCGGGGGCGAGAGGTGTTCTGGGTGGGTGCCCCCACCAACAGCCGTCCCGCCAAGGGTCGGCCAGGCTTCCAGCATGCCGTGGCCCCTTGGCTGCCCTGTCTCATGATCTGGGACCTGCCTTCCACCCTCCTCGGCCTTTTACTGCCCCCCTCACTGTGTGCCACTCCTAACCCTGCACCAAGCCGCCCTGAATCTTCCCTATCGCCTTGTCATCAGCCCCACTTGTCAGTCGAGGAACCCTAGGCCCCAGGAGTGATCTGACTGGTCCATCTGGTGGTGGGTCAGGCTGGGGTGTGGGCTGTACCCAGAGCAGCTTCCTTATGCCCCCAACTCAACTTTTTCTTTTTTATTTAATTTAATTTAATTTATTTATTTATTTATTTTTGAGACAGCGTCTTGCACTTGTTGTGCAGGCTGGAGTGCAATGACATGATCTCGGCTCATTGCAACCTCTGTTTTCCGGATTCAGACAATTCTCTTGCTTCAGCCTTCCAAGTAGCTGGGATTACAGGTGTGCACCACCATACCTGGCTAATTTTTGTAGTTTTAATAGAGATGTTTGCAGTTTTAGTAGAGATGTCGGCCAGGCTGGTCTCAAACTCCTGACCTCCGGTGATCCAACTGCCTCGGCCTCCCAAAGTGCTGGGATTACAGGCGTGAGCCAGCACTCCCAGCCTCAACTTTTTATTTTTATTTTTATTTTTTGTGAGACAGTCTCTCTCTATCACCCAAGCTCGAGTGCAGTGGTGTGATCTTGGCTCACTGTAACCTCCGCCTCCCGGGTTCAAGCGATTCTCTCACCTCAGCCTCCCCAGTAGCTGGGATTACAGGCGTGAGCCACCATGCCTAGCTAATTTTTGTATTTTTAGTAAAGACAGGTTTTCACCACGTTGGCCAGGCTGGTCTCGAACTCCTGGTCTCAAGTGATCCTCCTGCCTTGGCCTCCCAAAGTGCTGAGATTACAGGCATGAGGCACCGCACATGGCTAACTTTATTTTATTTTATTTTTGAGACAGAGTCTTGCTCTCTTGCCAGGCTAAAGTGCAGTGGTGTGATCTTGGCTCACTGCAACCTCCACCTCCTGGGTTTAAGTGATTCTTCTGCCTCAGCCTCCTGAAGAGCTGGGACTACAGGTATGCGCCACCATGCTCAGCTAATTTTTGTATTTTTAAAAGAGACGGGGTTTCACCATGTTGGCCAGGATGGTCTCGATCTTTTGACCTCGTGATCCGCCTGCTTCGGCCTCCCAAAGTGCTGGGATTATAGGCATGAGCCACCACGCCTGGCCTTTATTTGTATTTATTTACTTTTAGAGACAGGGTCTCACTCTGTTGCCCAGGCTGGAGTGCAGTGGTGCAGTCATAGCTCACTGCAGCCTCCAACTCCTGGGCTCAAATGATCTTCCCACCCCACCCTTCTGAGTAGCTGGGAACACAGGCACACACCACCACAGCCAGCTAATTTTTAAACTTTTTGTAGAGACAGGATCTCACTATGTTGCCCAGGCTGGTCTCAAACTCCCGGGCTCTGGTAATCCTCCTGCCTTGGCCTCCCAAAGTGCTGGGATTACAGGCATGTGCCATTGTGCCTTGCCCACAGCTATTTCTGTTAGTGCCATCATTACCTGGGGAGAAGTCTGGGGTCAGCCAAACTTAGCAGATGCTACAGTCACGTGGACCCAGACGCTTCCTCTGGCCATTCCCTCTGCTCATTGGGCGACTGCCCCCTCCTTCAGGATGGTGCCACGGTGTTCGCCCACCCTGCAGATTACAGGGCAAGGGGAAATTGTTTAGAAAGAGGAGCTGATCGTCCTTATCACCAACCCTGCTGCCACCTCAGGTCTATCAAGAGTGGGCATCTCACTGCGCTGAATGAATGGCACTGAGATAATAACAATAGAAAACTTATAGGATGCCTACTTTGAGCCCCCTACTATCCTAAGCCCTTATACATATTTATTCATTAAAGACCCAAAACAGCCAGGTGCGGTGGCTCACACCTATAATCCCAGCACTTTGGGAGGCTGAGGCGGGCTGATCACCTGAGGTCGGGAGTCCGATACCAGCCTGATCAACACAGAGAAACCCCATCTCTACTAAACATACAAAATTAGCCGGGCATGGTGGCGCATGCCTGTAATCCCAGCTACCCGGGAGGCAGAAGCATGAGAATCACTTGAACCCAGGAGGCGGAGGTTGCAGTGAGCCAAGATTGGGGAACTGAAATTCGTTCATTTATTGGAACAAACCCTCACTGTGCACCAGGCAGCCTTCTTAGCACTGGGGGCTCTGCACAGGGACCTTGCAACCTTATGGAATTTACATTCTAGAGAGGAAATGGATTGTAAGCAGGATAAACCAATAAAAATACAGAGTGCAGGCTGGGCACGATGGCTCAAGCCTGTAATCCCAGTGCTTTGGGAAGCTAAGGCAGGATTGCTTGAGGCCAGGACTTAAGAGAACTGTCTAGGTAACATAGTGAGACCCCATCTCTAGCCAAAAAATGAAAAAATGTGGCATGGTGGTGCACCTCTCCCAGTGTTTTAGAAGGCTAAAGCAGGAGGATCACTTGAGCCTAGGAGCTCGAGGCTGCAGTGAGCTGTGACTGTACCACTGCATTCCAGCCTAGGTGACAGAGGGAGACACTGTCTCAATCAATCAATCAATCAATAAAATATAGGCCGCATGTGGTGGCTCACACCTGTAATCCCAGCACTTTGGGAGGCCGAGGTGAATGGATCACTTGAGGTCAGGAGTTCGAGATCAGGCTGTCCAACATGGTGAAACACCGTCTCTACTAAAAATAGAAAAATTGGCCTGGCATGATGGCGTGTGCCTGTAATCCCAGCTACTCAGGAGATGGAGGGAGGAGAATCGCTTGAATCTGGGAGGTGGAGGTTGTGGTGAGCCAAGATCGCACCATTGCACTCCAGCCTGGACGACAAGAGCGAAACTCTATCTGAAAAATAAAATAAAACATAGAGTGCCCTGTAAGGGGGTACGTGCTTTGGGAAAAAATAAAGGAGGGAAAAATGAACTATTTGAGGCAGAATGGTCAGAAAATTCCCCCTGAAAAAATGCCCTTTAATGAAGGGTCTGATGGAGGGAAGGGAGCAGCCTTCTCAGGTGTCGGACAGAAGAGAATTCAAGCAGAGGGAATGACAGGTTGCAAAGGCCCTGAGGCAGGAACCTGTCTACTGTCTCCAAGGACGTTAGGAGAGGAGGCGAAGGCAGGAGGTAATTGAACACCTCCTGAAACAGACACACCCCAGCTCTTGTGACGTGGCACAGTAGTTTGTTTCCCATATACAAAGCCTGGTGTTTCCGGCCTGCAGGCTGCCTTTTGTTCATGGACTCAGGTTCTTTCCTTCCTGTGGCTCCAGCCTCCTTCTGGGTCCTGGCTAGATGGTTGGGGAGAAAAGTGGAGGTTCAACTTTGGAAGCACCTGTCCATTTGGATTCCATTGGCTGGGACTCAGCCACATGGCGCCACATTTACCTGCAAGGGATGCTGGGAAATGTAGTCGGTGCTGGTGCCAGAAAGAGAGGGGTTTAGTGAGCAGCTGGTCTGCGTCTTTCACAGGAGCAAGGAGCAGGTTGTCAGGAGCCGGGGACCCAGCAGAAGGGACTGCACTGGCCCTGGCAGGGGGATGGAGGGGCCGTGACCAGCAGCTGCAGAGGTAGTAAGAGAAGCGGTCAGGCTGCAGGCGGATATATTTTGGATGCAGCACCAACAGGTTTTGCTGACAGATTGGAAGTGGGTGTGAGAGAGAGAGAAGTCAAGAAGAGCCCCAGGACTTTGGCATGATCCACTGGAGGGACAGAGCTGCCATCCGCTGAGTCAGGGACACCCGTGAACAGTGCAGGCTTTGTGGGAGGGAAAATTCAGAGCCCAGCGTTGCAGATCTGAGTTTGTGATGCCTGTGAGACCCTCTTAGGTGGGGCCATGAGATGGAAGAATCTGGAGCTCGACGGGAAGGTCTAGGAAGGAGCTGCACATGGAGTCACCAGGCCATGGGTGGTTATAGTATTAATAAGAATAGATACTCGGCTGGGTGAGGTGGCTCATGCCTGTAATCCCAACTACTTGGGAGGCTGAGACAGGAGAATCACTTGAACCCGGGAGGCAGAAGTTGTAGTGAGCTGAGATTGTGCCACACTGCACTCTAGCCTGGGCGACAAAGCGAGACTCCATCTCAAAAAAAAAAAAAAGATACTTGGCTGGGCACAGTGTCTCACGCCTGTAATGCCAGCACTTTGGGAGGCCAAGGCAGACAGATCACCTGAGGTTAGGAGTTCCAGACCAGCCTGGCCAACATGGCAAAACCCCGTCTCTACTAAAAATACAAAAATTAGCCGGGCATGGTGGCATGTGCCTGTAATCCTCTCTACTTGGGAGGCTGAGGCAGGAGAATTGCTTGAACCCGGGAGGTGGAGGTTGCAGTGAGCTGAGATGGTGCCACTGCACTCCAGCCTGGGCATCAGAATGAGACTCTGTCTTTTTAAAAAAAAAAAAAAAAAAAGATACTCTCCTGTAGTTCCAGTGCTTTGGGAGGCCAAGGAGGGAGGATCCTCCAGACCAGGAGGTCAAGACAAGCCTGGTCAACATAGTGAGACTTTGTGTCTAGAAAAATTTAAAAATTACCCTATCATGGTGGAGTGTCTCTGTGGTCCCAGCTACTTGAGAGGCTGAGGCAGGAGGATCTCTTTAGCCCAAGCATTCGAGGCTGCCATGAGCTACAGTCAAACCACTGCACTCCAGCCAGGACGACAGAGCCAGACCTCGTCTCTGTCTTTGTCCTGGGTTCCTGGTACAGAGCTCCCAAAACCCTTGAAATTTCCTGAGTGATAGGAGTATTTTTTGTTATTCATAATAAGCCCCCTAGGAACACTACTGATCTTTGCTAATGAGGTGACTCCCGGTGGGGCCCCTAGATAGCTTCTGGATGGGGGCTGGTTGCCAGGAAGACCAAACACAGGATCAGAGAGGGGTCTCTCAGCCCCACCCCCAAGCCCCCAGGGACTGAACAGGGAGCTGGAGACAGTTATAAAAACTCTTGCCAGACACAGTGTCTCATGGCTGTGATGAGGCAATCCGCTTCCCAAGGCAGG
>CAUYLG010001234.1:0-103492 GCA_963573385.1 Cacajao melanocephalus | reverse complement strand
AAAAAAAAAAAAAAAAAAAAGGAAAATAAAATAAGAATAAATAAAGGAAGCTGGACGAAAGAGAGCATATGCTTCGTGATTCTATTTCCCTAGAATTCTAGAAAATGCAAACCGTGGCGGAAGGGAGACAGTGAGCACAAGCAAAAGTGCCCAACACTTTTAGGTATAGTGGATATGTTCATTATTCTGACTGTGGCGATGGTTGCTTAGATGTCTGTGTATGTCAGAATTGTTCAAATTGTACAATTTAAACAGTGTATTTTATTGTATGTCAGTTATAACCCAATTAATTTAAGATAATGTAAGAAGGTATCTATTCATTTTAAAAACATGATCTTTTCTAAAAGATTCGAAATTAAATGTTTTAAGCCAGCAAGATCTACTACTATGTTCAATCCACAAATTTATTTAGAAAAAAATATTCAGCTAATAGCAATTTTTAAAAAAATTATTTATTTATTTATTTACTTATTTTTTTAGGGACGGAGTTGCACTCTGTCCCCCAGGCTGGAGTGCAGTGGCCAGTGATCCTGGCCCACTGCAACCTCTGCCTCCCGGGTTCCAGCAATTCTGCCACAGCCTCCCAAGTAGCTGGGTCTACAGGCTCATACTGCCACACCCAGCTAATTTTTTGTATTTTAGTAGAGATGGGTTTTACCATGTTGCCCAGGCTGGTTTCAAACTCCTGAGCTCAGGCAATCCACCCACCTTGGCCTCCCAAAGTGCTAGGATTACAGGTGTGAGCCACTGCTCCCAGCCCCCAAATATTTTTAGAATTAAACTTATTCAAATAATTTTTCTTAGAGTTGAATGAGTCTATGTTGATCATCTATGAGAAGGAAAATGAGTCAGAAGGAAATAGAAGAAGTTTATAAATGCATCTATTTGCCATGACATTCTTAGGATTATAGAATTAACTCCCTGAAGGGAAATTATAGAAGCCTCATTGCCATTGTCAATAAAACCCAACCATACAAAGACCTCGGCTAAGAACAGAGCTCAAAACTTATAAATGCTTTAATCTGAAGATACAAGCTTTTCCAGATACCAATTAACAAAATCTTGCACCATGCTATGAGCAGAGGGGTACACTCATTGCTGGTTTTACAGATGTTGCATTGGAACCCCAAAGGGCTCAGACAACCTGTCTATGGTCATCTGGCGAGGCAGCTGCTGACTCAGGGATGAAGCTTAAGAGTTCTGCCTTCTGGTCCTGCCCTGCCTGACTCTAACCAACAAAGAACTCTCTGGCCCTAAACCAGACCAAGTAGGGGGAAGAAAACTCATGGTTTAACCCGTTTTCTTTGGAACTAATGTAGTATTAGAGGCCACACCAAGGGTGGGAACCAGTGGGTCCAATGCTAAATCCATCTCATTTCTCTACTTCTTCCCTCCCCACTTTGGACCAGTCCATTTGTTGTCTTCGCTGAACTCTTCGTGGCTTGACAGAATACATTATTGCATCTTTTTTGCATAAAGGAGAGATTCTTACAATTTCATTGGACTGTGGGACACTCAGTCCTCCTGGATTGATTATGGTGATAAATTTGGAGACTTCTGGAACCTGCGAGGGAATTACTGTCAGATCCAAAGCAACAGCAAATGGAAGATTTACCAAATACTGGGAGAGGCTTACTCAGGAGTTTTGAGGAATATTGTAGACTTCAGATGTGTCAGGAGCTCCCCCTTGTCTGGACTGGGATTCCTGGTTGGCTTTGACTCCATAGTATGGAGGAGCCGGTTAATTTAGATGTCAGATTCTATCATTAGAAGCAATCTTTTTCCTGGATGACATATGGTAAGATGTTCTAACCAATGTAGGAGGCATCTATTATACATTTCTTCCACAGCTCTTACAGTAGTATTTGGCTTACCTGGGAATTATTCATATATGGCAGACACAGCCTTCTGAAACACAGCTGAAACCAGCAGTAAGCAAAAAAGGCCTTTGGGTGGCCAAGATGGGCATCAGAAAATCTTGGAACTATTCTGTATCTCTTCTTTCACTTTTATTTCAGGCATGACCTTGTAAGCTTAATTATGATCTACAGCAGATTAGAACCAGTGCATTAATGGGGCAGGGGGAAACTTTAGAAACAGAAGCTAGACGTTTGCAGCTTTATGGTGAGGGAGGAAAGAGAATTATAAAAGCACAAATGAGAATGCAGAAAATGTATTAATTTGAGGTAAGGGCAAACAGCTCTCCGTAACTCATGAGTCCAAGAGTTCATTATTTTTCTTCATCAAAGTTAAATATTGGAGTTTATAATTATTTCTTTTACAAACATCTATTGGAAGCCTGGTTACTCCACCTGGCACTGGGTGTGTAATGACAGACACGGTCCTGTCCTAATAGAGAGTGATAAATTATATTGAGTGAACTTTAGAAAAATGGAGAATAATCAATATATTTAGAAAGATTTCCATAACAATTAAAAATGTTTAAATGACTTCATTCCCCAAATTGTAAGCTCCAAGAATCTGAAACAATCAATTACGTAGAACAGCTTATTTCCCGCAAGTCCTGATAAATGAGGCATTAATTATATTAGCATGACATTGTTATTAGTTTTCAATGAAGAGCAGTAGACATATGTGTTCTAGTCTGAAGACACAGATGTCTGCCGTATTCTTTAATTATTACCAGCTCCTGTGACCTTATGCAGCCAGTGCTCCTGGGGTGAGGAGCCTGGGAGTAAGCTCAAGAGCATTTGGTGATTGGAGGTGACATATTCAAGGGAGGAGAAAGTAAAGACACAGAACAAAGGGTGCAAGGGGACTTCCAATTTCTTTTCCTCTCTTCATGGGAGACTCTTATTTTATTACGTTATCTCCCCACCCTTTCTCTTGCATAGAAATAAAGGTCCAAAAGGAATATATTTCATGGGCTTAGATCCGAGGGTGGAGCTGCCTGAAGATGTGCTGTGCATTTAAAGTAAAGCAAAACAAAATGCCTCTTGATTGCCAGGGCAGGAAATTTCTGCTCAACTGGAAGGGCTGGTTACTGGAACGCAGGAGAGTCCTTGAGGGGACTTTCTGGAAGGCTGGGGGAGGTGTGGCTGTGGGAGAGCTCCTCCGGGCACCCACGCCTCCCTGCGGACTGGCTGAGGAGTGAGTCAAGTACCACAGGGGTGTCAGGGCAGTGAGATGAGTCGAAGCCAGCCCAGGGATCCGGTCCGAATGTGACCACATTCTGGCAGGGTCATCTCCATGTCATGGAACACTGTGTGCCCAGCAGGCCAAAGACGATTGAGTTGAATAACTAGTCTAGAGCAGAATCAGGATCCAAGTCAGCGTTCAGCCATCCGGGAGGCCTCTCCTCACCAGCCTACTCGGATCCCAACCTTTTCTGTGTATTTTTTTCATCACTTAGCCTTAGTATCTAATGCAGCTCCTGGTATGAGATGAGTGTTCACTAATGAATGAATGAGTGGATGGATGGACGGATAGATGGATGGGTGGATGGATGGATGGACTAAAGAGGATTCTTTGTTATCCTCTTATAACCAACTACATTTCTGAAATGACTTGCCATTCCTGATTTAAAACACACACCTCCCAAGAAATAAAGCAAACAATACCATCCTGACCTAGGACATTTTGCAAAGCTCAAAAAAATTAATCAGATGCTAAAATTGGGAGAAAGTGGACAAACTACCTCCATGTTATTATTATCCACTACTTCAAAAAAATTTCCATAGAATGAAAATAAGTATTTTTTTCCTTTCCTAGTAGAGTTTGGTGGTTTCCTGTTATAATTTTATTTAACTTTTGTGATGAAATGTATACTCAGAAGTTTTACCCCGAGGAGGGAGCAATCTAATTATAATGAACACAAACAAGCATAAACACACATACATGCTTCTCTTATTAAAGTAACCTCCAGGCAGGGCCTCTGTTCTGTGGCTTCTGAGCACCTTTTAAATATGGCGTCCAGGACGTCAGTCTGTTACGGAGGGAAGGATGGTGGCTTCGCCTCCTTGGAGCCTGGCCTTTGAACCCACAGGTAAGCTGTGGCTGTCCTTCCCCACTGCTCTATGAACAGCACTGCTCAAAGTCCACCACAGAAACTGGGTCACAAACTGCTACCAGTTATAACCAGTTAAGGCGCTTGCATGAAAATCTAAACCAATGATGTCAGGAAGCATACTTTCAGGTTCTATTGATTTTTTAGAATAAGACTTTCTAGACCAAAGGTTGGCACATTTTTTCCACAAAATGCCAGAGAGTTGAGTATTTTAGGCTTTGCAGGACAGTCTCTGTCACAATTATTCATTGTTGCTGTCTAGGGGCGCCAAAGCTGCCAGAGACAATGCATAAGCAAATGGTTGTGTCCATGTGCCAATACAACTTTTTTTAAAAATAAAAACTGGCTCAGGTGGGAGATACCTAGTGGGTTGGATGGGCTTTGCTGTTGGGGGCAAGGGACTGTAGTTTGCTGACCTCTGTTCTAGATGAAGGAAGCTATTCATTGATTACATTCTGGCTCAAGCTTCTTGTTATGGAATAGACACCCCCTGAACACCACTGGACAGGACAACTTAGGAGGAGCCACACCAGGCAGGGTTCCAAGGCCCACCCAGCTGTGCCTGGTGAGACAACCAATGCAAATACTATGAGGAGGATTATAGTTTTTCTTCATGGATTCTTTTTTTTAACGAGATGAGGTCTTGCTCTGTCACCCAGGCTGGAGTGCAATGATGCAATCACAGCTCGCAGTAGCCTCAACCTCCCAGGCTCAAGGATCTGGGACTACAGGTGCAGGCCACCATGCCCAGCTAACTTTTTAAATTTTTGGCAGAGACAGGGATTCACTATGTTGCCAGGCCTGGTCTTGAACTGGCCTCAAGTGATCCTTTTGCCTGGACCTCCCGAAGTGCTGAGATTACACGTGTGAGCCACTGCACCATGGAAAATGATTTTACAGGAGTAAGCATTTACCCCCTGGCTATATTGGCTTTCCCCTCAAACTCACCAATGGCGTTATCATCATTGCCAACCTCATAGCTTCATTAATGCCCACCAGACACCTTTCTTGACCTGTCTTCTTCTCAGTCCTCTTCTACACCACCACCTAACGTCTTGTCTTCTGTCACTTCTATTTCTCTATTCTGGTTAACCTAGTTTTTGGCATTTACTCCAGCTTCCCACTTTCTACCACTCACTGTGCCTGCTTCTATCAATATCACCCATATCACCCAAGGAAGATGCTCTTTATCTTGCTTGTAGTCACCAAATGGCCAGGGGCAGGTGTTTTGTTATCTTTCTCTCCTTCCCTTCTCACTTCCCCTTCCCCTTCTCCCTTCTCCCTTCTCCCTTCTCCTTCACCTTCCTCCTCCTCCTTTTTTTATTTAGAGATAGAGTCTCACTATGTTGCCCAGGCTAGTCTCGCCTGACCTCAAGCGATCCTCTTGCCTTGGCTTCCCAAAGTGTTGGGATTGCAGGCGAGAGCCACCACATCTGGCTACTTTTGTAATTTTTCTTTCTGTTTAAGTGTCCACCACATCCTCCCTCTGAAGTTCTGTGCTATTCAGATCTGCCTCTGACTTCTCTGGGCCCTGGTTCTTAAAGACATCCCTGCCTTTGGCACTAAGAAGACCCTCATTTCCAGGCGTAGGTTTCCATCCTATGTTTCCCATTGCTGGGTCCTTATTTCCCTTTCTATCTAGTTTCCAAAGTTGCTGCCCCTGGCCTCTTGGTTCTCTCTTCTGGGTTGCCATCAAGAAGCACCAGTGTTTTCTCTGTCTGAAAAGTGAGTGGGTTGATCCTTCTTGCCTCTATTTTCCCTGTTTCATTCAGGGTCTTTGACACTCAGCCTTTCTGTTGATTTGTACTCTCGTAGTCAACATGCTGAACCACAGATCTTTGCAGGAGCCGCCCTTCCCCACTGGATTGACAGAAGCTTTTTAAACCCTAAACCCTTATTATCTCGCTAGTAATTGGCACCTGGTGTATATTTTATAAATTCATTAGGCTGAGCCCTATGATTTCTTGTAAATGGGCAAAGAAACTCCCAGACAGGCAGTGGTAAGGCTGCAGAGGAGTTGTGTGGCCCTTGGCCAGTCGGACTCCAGACAAGTTCTGTCTTCTGCTTCTAACTAGGTTTCTCCTTCGTTGTCACAATATTTGCCCTGTTGTCTTTGGGGTGACCCTTGACCCTTGCAGGACTTCGAGGGGCCTGAGGGCTAGATTGCAGACAGCAGTAGAATGGCTGCATGCACCCGACTGTGGTGGAGAATGGGAGCAGGAGGGATAGGGGAGGCTCTGACTTCTTCCCTTCTCATTCTAGTGGTGGATACTCTGGATGGGGCATTAACTTCTTCATGGGGCTGCTTGTCAGTGATTGGCACTCTCACTCATTTGTCACCAAGCCAGAAACCCAGGTGTCCCCTTAGATGGCCCCTTCTCTTTACCTACTCATATCCAATCCTTTATCTGGTTCCACATCTAATCCGTCATCCAGTCCTACATCCAATCCTTCATCCGGTCCCACGTCCAATCCCTCATCTGGTCCCACGTCCAATCCCTCCTCCAGTTCCACGTCCAATCCCTCCTCCAGTCCCATGTCCAATCCCTCCTCCAGTTCTACATCCAATCCCTCATCCGGTGCCACGTCCAATCTCTCATCTGGTCCCACATCCAATCCCTCATCCAGTCCTTTCATCATAGGCCTTCATGCCTACTTTGCTTCTCCCAGTACCATGAGTTGGTTCAGGGACTGGCAGCCCTCCAGTGCATGACCATAATAATGCTCTTCTCTCTGGGCCTCTTGACTGCAGTTTGAACCCAATGGATTCACTGTTTCCACTATAGCTAAAGTGACCGTTTTAAAATGCAGATCTGACTCTTAATGGTTTCTTGTCTTTTTCAGGTTACAGGCCGAATTTCTTTTTTTTTTTTCTTTTTTTGAGATGGAGTCTCTCTCTGTAGCCCAGGCTGGAGTGCAGTGGCGCGATCTCAGCTCACTGCAACTTCCGCTTCCAGGGTCCCTCCAGGGTTAAGCAATTCTCCTGCCTTAGCCTCCCAAGTAGCTGGGATTACAGGCAAGAGCCACCATGCCCAGCTAATTTTTGTATTTTTTAGTAGAGACAGGGTTTATCATGTTGGCCATTCTGGTTTTGAACTCCTGACCTCGTGATCCGCCCTCCTCAGCCTCCCAAAGTGCTGGAATTACAGGCGTGAGCCACTGAGCCTGGCTTTTTTTTTTTTTTAAGACAGAGTCTCACTCAGTCACCCGGGCTAGAGTGCAGTGGCGTGATCTCGACTCACTGCAACCTCCGTCTCCCGAGTTCAAGAAATTCTGCTGCCTTAGCCTCGCAAGTAGCTGGGATTACAGGCACCCGCCACCATGCCTGGCTAAGGGCCGAATTTCTTGGCCATTCTTGACTGCCACCTGCAGGTCCTCATCATTCCTCAATTTACTGTTATGGGTGATGCCCTCATCAAAAGGTATTTTTCCCCTTCCACTGCATTGTTACTGCCAGGCTCATAGCCATTCTGAGGATTTCAGAAGGCTGATCACTGGAGAACTGAGGTGTTTAAAAGATCGACTTCTCAGGAGCATGTCTGGGAATGAAATGGGCCCTTAGTACCTGACAGTTTCCCAAGCTCTGATGACAGAAAGCCAGTGTAATTAATTCAGAACATAAGGTTTCTGATTCCATTAGTGACTCATCATCAGTGGTGGCAGCAGCAGCAGAAGTCACTTAAGCTCCTCGTGCTCATGGCGCCGTGACGGGCATCCTGCACGTTCCTTGTCTGCTGACAACGGTACGTATCTGCAGTGATGTGGGCCGCTTCGGAAAGTGAATAGCTTGGGTTTAGGTGTCTTCAGAGATGGGGTTGGATGACAGTTTGCAAAGGCTGTGGTAGATGTACGCTGGGTAAGACAGCTTGCCTCAGATCCTAACTGTGGTGCTGCCAGTAGGAAACACTGGAATCATTCAACTTTTCTTCCAACAAACATTTCTTGAGCACGGTGTGCCTGGCACTGTGCTAGGCCCAGAAGATCCCCAGGTAAATATCACCAGTTCCTGCCTTTCCGAAGCTCACAGCTGAGAAAAGGGAGGTACTCCAAAAAGCCATCACTGGATGCTGTGCAGAGGATTCACATCGTGTTTGGAGACTTTGTCTAAAGTCAGCACGAACAGTCCAGAAAACTACTCCCTCAAAAATCCCATAAACCGACTCTAAGTAGCTTCCTTTGTTTTCAGCAAGAACCTCCTTTTAAAAAGCTTTTATAAAAATAACGTATAAGGTTTATTCTTTAGAGGATGGGGAATAAAGAGATCTCTTTCTCTTTCTTTTCTGTTTGCTGAGCGTGTGCAGTTATATTAATGCAACTCAAACATGCATAGGATGCAGCCCCTTGGCTGTCCCTAAAGATTGAAATTTCCTTAAAGACAAAGTGCTTTGGAAGTGCAAAGGAGAAACGTTCTACCGCTACCTGAGGAAATCCTGGAAGGCAGAGGAGGTCTCATTTGGACTGGGGGAGGGTTAAGAGCTTCCTAGACACAGGGTACAACATGAACGAAGGCTTGTTGCTCTGGAGGAACATGGCTGGTTCAGGGAATAAACTGGAGTTTATATTTGGGGCAGGGATGATGGCAGTGGAGACCACGCAGGGCTGAAGGCACACCCCATGGTGGGCACAGCTGGAGGAAGGAGTGGCCAGGAACATTGTGTCCACTCCCTGCCAGCCCCACCCGCCCCTCCCTCCTCTTCCTTCGCCACTTCCCTCTACTGCCAACTACTTCCCAAAATGGCCAGATCTACCATTGTCCATCACAATTGTGTTGTGTGGGCTCTGACTCACTGAGTGTTGTTTTCTAGCTGAAGACACGAATGTGTTTCTGTTTCCCGAGCCTCTTTTATCTAAGGATCACCCAGTAATCTGGAGACATCAAATTCAGATTAATCTCTAGGTTGGTTCTAAATGTAGGTGGGTCTCGTGTTTCTATGTAATAGTTACACTGTGGTACAGCTGCCCCCAGGGAACCCTTGAACCAGGATGGGGACCTAAATAATATTTCATTTTCTCCTTTGTCATTCAGACCACGAAATGCACATCTTCAAGGACAGTGAAAATACTGCCTTCACTTCCCTAGAAAGAAAGAGAAAGTGACTTCTGTTTTGAGACACCTCTGGAGAAAATGAAGGAAGTGACAGTGGAATTTCTGAGCAAGAATTTTTTTTAAGATAACTTCTGTGTTATACCTAAAGCCTGGAGAGATTTTTATTTTTTTATCAATTAGAATCAGATCAGGTCACATATAATAAAGAAACCAAAATAATAGGGTTACAGACAAAAGAGAAATTTATTTTCTTTTTAAATATAAGAAGTCTAGAGATAAGCAGTCCAGGGCTGATATGATCATACAAACTGCCAGGGAATCAGATTTCAGTCTTAATACTCTTACCCTCTGCATGTGGCTTCCACCTAATAGTCCAAGGTGGCTGCTCAAACACCAGCCATCACATCCACATTCTAAGCAGGAGAAAGAAGGAAAGAACAATGAAGGAGGGGAAAAAATGGCATCTAACAACGGTCTTATAAAGAAATTTCCTGGAAGCACCACACATTACTTCTGCTTATAGCATATTGGCCAAAACTTAGTGGAGGCTGGGAAATACTGTCATTTCTCCAGTTGGCATGATGAGAATAGAGAGAAACTGCAGTAGACACTTAGCAGCCTCTGCCACAAATCCCACTAGCAAGAGTGCAGCACTGTACCTGTGATCAGAGACCTGGCACATCCTTGCTTCTCCCCCACCTCTGGTGGCCATGAGGCCCATGCCTCAGAGAAATCATGTCACAGTGGCAGGGGCCCCTCTAGAGTCTTTAAGCCCCATACTCTATACTCATAAGGCATGATCTCTGTGATCTGATTTTCACTGGTTCTAATTTAAATGCTGGAGAAAGGAGAGGTCATCCCAATTTGCGATCGCACTAGCCGTCCAGGTTTCTTGAGCACATATCACAGAGAAATCCTAACTCTTGGAATTCCTTCCACATGACATTCACTCATTCCGGGTAGAGCCATAAATATCAGGGCTATGGAACTACTTTCTCGGATTCCCTAATTTTTTCCCAGAGCCGCTGGTGTTTGGATGTTACATAAGAGGTACCTGGCATCTTTTTTTAAACAATAGTGAACATGGATTTCCTCTATAACCTGAACTGTACATATATGAGTGAAAACAGCAGGAAAAGAAGAGGAGGAAGTAGTGTTTCATGTAGAGAAGTAATGGCAGGCAGGGAGGAGGGGGAAGGAAGTGGGTGGGCCAGGCCAGCCCTGCACAGATATGTGAATGAATCCATTTTCCTTTCAGGGCCTTTCCCTATCTTTGGGCACAATCCCTTCCACTGACTCTCTTGTCTGCCTGGCCCTGCACTCACCACCCTCAGGGTCCTCCTTAGTACTGCCATGACCAAGCTTCCCTCCTTCTGAACCTAAAGCAATATCTATTGTACTGTCTTGAGGGATTCACAGGAGCAATAACACTTCAACAATGGCGAGTAAATGACAGGCTCTCAAAACAGGCTATATTCACCCTCTCTTTCCAACAAGTTTGATAAGCTCATTCACTTCCATAATGATCAAGATAAGAATGTGCTTCTTCTAGTAGCCATATTTGCATTGTAAGAAAGATTTCTAAGCCTAAACTCAAAGATATCTCAATCACCTTCAGTAGCATTAGCAAAAGGAAAAGAATTGGGTAAGTGGCGCCTCTGTAGGGCTGGGGCTGGGGTTCCAGGGCCTTAGCAGGAAGCAGGTGACACAGGGCTCACATCCACCATGAAACTGGCATGTGCCTAGCACAGTATCAGCTTCACACTAAGTGAATACTCCAGAATGAATAAATACGTGACAGGGGATTTAATCAGTGGACACTTTACAAAGCTGTGGGGCCAGTCTGAGAACCAGGAAGGGATGGTGCAGGATGCAGGCATTAACAACGTGGAAATCCTTACATCTCTCAGCCTGAACAGGCACAGGGAAGAAGTGGCTACCGGATCTGCAGAGAGCTGTGGCTGCCAGAGAGGGGCTGTTGGATAGGAGCTGTGGCATTTAGTGGAAGAACACAGCCATTGCTCAAAGCACGGCCTGGCAGGAGGGAATACACACCTGGGCTCTGTCTCTTCTTATTAAGGCGAGCACTCCAATCTTTCATCTGTGCCTCTCGCTGGCCACACCCACCAGCAGCCACAGGTGCAAGGGACCCAAGGTGGGTTGGTGGGGAACTGAAGAGTTCAGCATCCCAAAAGCAGGATGGAGAAGGTGGGAAGTGGACCTGGAGGGACAAATAGGAAATCTAGCACATTAGCCTTTAGAAATTTATATTGCAGTTTGAGAGACAGACTGATAACTACATAATTCTACTAAAAGGCAGTGAGATAAGACAGTGAGAAAAAACAGACAAGGTGACTTCACTGGGGTAGAGGATCCCCCTTGGGAACGGAGAGAGATAAAGTGGGATGGATATCAGGACCACTCAGCAGAGTATTTTTAAAGGGCTTAGGGCTGAAAAAACAAAACAACACAGAGTGTCTATCAAGGTCATTAACAGAATGTCTTATTGACTCATTGGATAGAAAAAATTTTCAAAGTCTACTGGCAGCCCCTGACTATGGTCTGAGATCTCCAAATCCTCAGATAAGCTATAACCATCCATCGAGGTAATCCTCCCCAGGGAAGGGAAGTTTCTTCCTTCCCAACCTCCCTCCCTCCTTTCCTCTCACCCTCTGTCCATCTCTCCTTTCCTGCCCTCTCTCCCTCCTTCCTTTTCTGCCCTTCCTTCCTTTTTTCCCTCCCTCCCTCTTTCCTTCCCTCCTTCCGTCCCTTCCCATTCCTTCCCTTCCCATTCCTTCCCATTCCTTCCCTTCCCTTCCCTTCCCTTCCCTTCCCTTCCCTTCCCTTCCCTTCCCTTCCCTTCCCTTCCCTTCCCTTTTCTTCCTTCCTTCCCTTCGTCCTCCCTCTCCTCCCTCGTCATGGAAGGCAGTGTGGCTGCTCTTGGCTCTTGGCTGGTGTCTGCCCTCACGTGGTTCTTCATCGCAGGACAGATTTTCTTTCTGTTGCATAGACCAGCCTTTCCAGACCCTTTCTGAGGGACAGCACTGCTTCCTTGTTGCTGGCAGGCAACCATTCTTGTTTAGGGAAATGTGAAAGTTTTTCAAGACAAAACAAGCCATGTGGACAGAGGAGAGGAAGGGAACGTTGGGATTCTGGAGATAGTGGGCTAGAAGGCAAAGGCTACAGGACTATAGGGAAGAGGAATATGGGGGAGACTTAGTCAAATGTTCTAAGGGAAAATGTACTGAAATGTCAGTGGGTTTCTCTTTCCTTCCTCCCTTCCATAAAGAACAGGCACAAATATGAAGAAGAAAGGGCCTCAGAAGTTGGAGGCAGAGCTTTCTCTCAGCTCACTTGACCCAGAACTGACCCTTTTAAAGCTTTACACTGGGAATTCAGCAGTATATAAGATCCATTCAGATAGTCCTAGAACCATTAAGCAATGCAGACAGACTCTTGGACATGTGGCATGGATTTCTGGCCCTTCCCCTTGCAACATGCGCCCCTTACTCTATCTACTGGGACCTGCTTGTTTATCTTTCACTCTGCCAGTAGTCACTGACCTGATTTCATCATTGCTTTGGAGAACTATGCAGTATGTTCCTCTTCTGTCCCTAAGAGCCACTGCTCCTTCATAACTCAGTGTGTGGCCAGCCTATTCTGAAGTATCTCTGAGGCATCCCTCTCGATTTCTGTTTTGATTGAGTAGCTACTGCATGCTAGAAAATGCAGTTCACTACTTTTACAGCTTCTCCTTCCTTCTCTGATGGGTTTTCAGATATCAACACGGTCTTCATCTTGGTCTTTGTTTTTAACAGCATAGTGGTTCAAAGCACTGATGCTGACGTTGGCTTCTGCTATTAGCAGCCACATGATTTTGGACAAGTCTCTTAACCTCTTAGAGCCTTAGTTTCCTAATCTGTAAAGTGAGACCGATACTAGTTCCAGTTTCATAGGACTGTTGGGGAGATTAAATGAGTTAAAACGTATAAAATGCTGGGCTCCATGTCTGACCCACTGTAGGTTCTCAATAACACTATGATTTTATTATTCTCATTTTGGGGGTTATTATTATGACGCAGGGCACAGGGTAGTACTCTTTGGAGTGCGGTGTGCAAATTTCTTCTCTGAATTGCTTTCTGTGATGGCTTACAAGGATCTTCCAAGCATAGAGAGGATCTAACAGTTTCCAAGTTGCTCTCTCCATAAAACTCCATTTCCCATGAAGAGGAAATTAGAGTAGGTGTTGAGATCATTAAAGGCCACTGTAGGAGTCTTGTAGAGCTTCCTTGCAATCAGAGAGTCAACTAATGTTGGGGTGAAAGGTTCTTCGTGAGCACCTAAAAAAAAAAAGACAGACTTATAGGTTTTGATCACATCAGAACTAGCGGCAGCCTAGACCAGAAGACATTTCTCCTAACTTCCAAAGCAGCATTCTTTCTACCCCACTGGGATTTCTCATGTTGAGTATATTTTGTCCATCTCTCTCTGTCTTGGTCTACCTTCCAATCATCATTCTGTCTATCTATCTATCTATCTATCTATCCTCTATTTAATCTGTCATTGATTTATATCTATTCTATTTATCATCTATTTAATCTATCATTGATTTATATGTATTCTGTCTATAATCTATTTAATCTATATTGATCCATATCTAATCTATCATCTATTTACTCTATCATTTATTATAGCTATCCTGTCTATAATCTATTTAATCTATATTGATCTCTCTATCTCTCTATCTATCTATCTATGTATCCATCTATCAGTCATCTATCTAAGCCAGCTCATGCATCACCATCTTTTTCTCTAAACGGAAGCTTTTTCCGATCGCAGTTTATGAGGTGTGAAAGCTGAGCTGCGCGGGCTGCAGGCGGGAGCAGGCCCAGCTCCCTGCTCACTGCTTTTCCTTTGCACTCTGCAGCAGCCCTCGAGAGTGCCCACACTCTGACCTTATCAGTACTTGTGCATGTTTCTTTGACATAGTTTCAAATTACACTTTTCTAACGAGTTTTTCTGGTACATGGAGTTTTTAAAGCGGTTCTGTCTTAATTTTCTCCTTATGATACGTTGTAAAAGGAGAGGTTTTTGGACAGATCACTCTGAACTTTGGTCTTTCCAAGGAGCCTGGAAGCCAGTCTGACTCTAAGATGGGCCAGAGTTCTGTGGGATGGGAAGGACCCTAAAGCAAACAAGCCTACACCCCACTTTCATCAGTCCAAATATTTCTGTCCTCAGCTTGCAGCACACCCAGGATCAAGTTCCAAAAATTCCATTTAATTTTCTTGGCTTCCTACTTACTTAGTTACAATTGGACCAGAAGGGGTCTTGGCACCAAAAACCTGTAAGGAAAAAGCTGTTTCTTTAAACTTTGTTGCCCAATTTTGCGGACATCATAGGTTCAGATAAGGTTGTGGGTGGCCCGTCAATTCTTTCTACATGTTGTTCTAAAATGAACCCAAACCCTGCCACCTTCTGAGATTCCCTAGTCAGACTGTGGCAATAACAAGCAGACATTCCTGAGCCTGAAGCCAAGTTTTCCTAAGGGTCATCTCTTCTTAGTGCTATTTCTCCTAGCCATGTACTTCTCTTGACCTGTAGGTGAGAGGAGAACAATAGTCTGAGCCTCGACCTCGGGCCCCTGCACATCTGCTTAGAGGCATCTGTGTGAATGTGCTGGTTGTTCACTTGAGAAGGTGAGAAAAGTTTTTGGAGGCATTGCTTTAACTTTCTTAGTTACTTCTTACTTTCAAACCCCCAAGTTCTGCCCCATCAATTGAGTCATCTACTACAGGGGTTATGATGATAGTTATGTGAGTAGTTTCTTTCCCACTTTGGGTAGCTGTGTGTGTGTGTGTGTGTGTGTGTGTTGTGTGGCTGTGTGTATGTGTTGCATAAGAGGAGTAGGGCAAGTTAAGGAGCTCATTATCTTCTGAGCTCCATGAGGTCAGGGAATATGTCTGCCGTGTTTAGTGCTGTATCCTCTAGCCTCTGAGCTGTCAGATACCAGATACAAACAAGACAAAGATGTTGCTTTTGTAAGCTCCAAATATTGGCTGAAGGAATGAATGAACATCTGCCTTCTGTATCAGTAGATCTTTCCTTCCATCGCAGAGTTAGAAAGTAAGCCATCCTCTGAGACCCAGGACGTGGACTTTAGTGGACTATCAGTTTGTATCCATGGAGACTGGTCAGTGGGGCTACCCTTAAGTCAAAGAGATCATTCATGTGGTATGTTTTGAAGGGTGTTGGGAGTTCTTAATATCCAAAATCATCCCATATTTTACGGCTTGACAGTCCAGCGTTTGAGACAAATTTATTTTGGTCTTAAGTGTTGTTTATTCAGCAGTAGGTTCTCTATGGGAATGTCAATGTTCCTGGTGGGACATCACCTTTGGATTTGTTAGTCAGATGAAACAGCAAGACATGGTGAGCAGAGCATTGTTTTTGGAATCCAATGGACTTGTGTTCTAACCCTGCTTCCACCATTTACCATCTGTGTGACTTGGAAAAGTTATTTGATCTCTCTCAGTGGGTTTACTTTCTGTAAAATGGGAATAATAATAGCTAACTGTCAAACTCATGAAGATAAATTACATAGTTACAACTGTACATTACAATTGAGTATGTAAGGTGTCCAGCCATGCATTGGCACACAGAGGACCCTCACATCACATGAAATATCTTCCCTACATTTTTCCTTCCTAAGACCCACATCCTAAGGAAGAGGCTGTGGGTGGCATAGTTGGGGAAGGTGATGGTGGTGAGAACAGAGGGCAGTGAGAACGAATCTTGTCAGAGATTTAAAAATTTTTCTGGGTGGGACAATCTCATTGACTAATAATATTGGCTGACAGCATGTAAAACTAGAAACCAGAAAATATGAAACTTTTTCTATTTATATTATTTTATTGGAACAGCCCAACAGGCTTTATGAAAAGCCTTTGTGCACATGTGAAAAGGTAGCACAGGCCAGATATCAGTCACCTTTTGCCCATGATCCACTTATCCTGTGCAGTGAACTACCTGTCCAATGTATGAGATAGGCCTGCTAACCAAAGAGACAACAATTTGCAGTAAACTCGGCTGACTCCTTAAAGATTGAAGTTTGTGGAGGAAAATTAACGATTTAAGTCAGAAGATCTGGTTCAAATCACTTCCACTATCAACTCTGTAACCCAGAGCAGGTTTGTGAGGTAGGTAAATACTCCAAACCCCAGTTGCTTCATGTATAAAACCCCAGTTGCTTCATGCTATCCTTGTACTCTATTCTTTATAACAAATTACCCCAAAATTCGCTAGCTTCAGAAAGAAACAGCGTTTATTATCTCACATGGTTTCTGTGCATTGAGAATGCAGGAGCAGATTAGCTGATTGGTTCTGGCTCAGTGTGTCCCATAAGGTCATGGTCAAGATGTTGGTGGGTCAGTGAATATAATACAGCATGTCAACAGAATGAAAACCAAAAGCCCATGATCATATCAGTAGATGCAGAAAAAATACCTGACAAATCCAAAACACTTCCCTGATGAAAACACTCAAGAAACTAGTAATAGAAGGGAACTTTCTCAGTTAGGAAAAGGGTATTTGTGAAAAGCCTACAGCTAATATCATATTAATGGTGAGATTACATGCTTTCCCCTGAATATTGGAAATAAGACACGGATGTTGCTTTTGTCACTTTTATTCTGCAATGTATTAGAGGATCTAGCCAGGGCAATTGGGCAAGAGAAAGAAAGAAAAGCCATCTGGATTGGAAGCAGAGAAATAAAACCATCTTTGTTCACAGATGAAATGATCTTGTATATAGAAAATTCTAAGGAATCCACCAAAAAAACTTATTAGAACTAATAAATAAGCTCAACAAGCTTCTAGGATACAAGGTCAATATACAAAAATCCATTGTATTTCTGAATACTTGCCATGTACAATCTGAAAATTCAATAAAGAAATCAATTCCCTTTACAGTAGTATCAAACTGAATAAAATACATTGAATGAATTTAACAAAAAAGTGGAAAACTTATACTCTGAAAACTATAAAATATTGATGAAAGAAATTAAATAAGATGTAAATAAATGCATGGTCCATGCTCATGGATCAGAAAACTTAATATTGTTAAAATGGCAATATCCTCCAAACTCATCTATAGATTCCATGACATACCTATCAGAGTCCCTGCTGGCATCTTTGTAGAAATTGACAAACTGACTGAAATTCATGTGAAATTACAAGGGACCACAATAGCCAAAACAATCTTGAAAAAGAAGAACAAAGTTGGAGGATTCACACTTTCTGATTTCAACTTAGTACAACTTAGTACAAAGCAACAGCCCTGAAGCCAGTGTGGTACTGGCACAGCAGCAGACACACAGATCAATGGAATAGAATTGAGAGTCTAGAAATATATCCATGTGTGCTGTGGTGAACTGATTTTTGAAAAGGATGCTAATGCCATTCAATGGGGGAAACAATCTTTTTTTTTTTTTTTTTGAGATGGAGTTTTATTCTTGTTGCCCAGGCTGGAGGGCAATGGTGCAATCTTGGCTCACTGCAACCTGTGCCACCTCGGTTCAAGCGATTCTCCTGCCTCAGCCTCCCGAGTAGCTGTAACTACAGGCATGTGCCACCACGCCCGGCTAATTTTGTGTTTTTAGTAGAGATGGGGTTTTGCCATGTTGGCCAGGCTGGTCTCAAACTCCTGACCTCAGAAGACTCACCCACCTCGACCTCCCAAAGTGCTGGGATTACAGGCATGAGCCACTGCACCCGGCCAGAAGAATCTTTAACAAATGGTGCTGGAACAACTGGATATCCACATTTAAAAGAATAAAGATGGATCCTTAACTTACACCATATAAAAATTAATTCAAATGGATCAAAGATTTAAATCTAAGAATTAAAACTATAAAACTATTATGAGAAAACTGGGGAAAATCTTCATGACCTTGGATTTGGCACTGGATTCTTAAATGTAACACCACGAGTATAAGCCACAAAAGAAAAAAATAGATTAACTGGACTTCATCAAAATTAAAATATTTTGTACTTTGAAGGATACTATTTAAAAGTGAAAAGACAATCTATGGAATGGAATAAAATATTTGAAAGTTATATAGTTGATAAGACACATGTATCTAGAATATATAAAGAACACTTACAGCTCAGTAATTAAGACCAGATAACTCAATTAAAAAATGGGCAAAGATCTAAATAGACATTTCTTCAAAGAAGAGATACAAATGGCCCATAACACAGGAAAAAATGTTCAGCATCATTAGTTGTCAGGGAAATGCAAATAAAAAACACAGTGAGATGCCACTTCAGATAAAAATAAGTCAGAAAACAAATGTGAGTGAGTATATGGAGAAACTAGAACCCTTGTATACTCCCAGTGGGAATGTAAAAGTGGTACAGCCACTTTGGAAAACAGCCTGGAAGTTCCTCGAATGCTTAAACATATAGTTACTATATACCCAGTGTATACACCTAGGTATATACACAAGAGAACATATATCCACACAAAGAGTTGTATATAAATGTTTATAGCAGCATGCATTTACAATAGCCCAAAGTCAGAAAAAAGCCAACTATTCATGAACCAATGAATGGAAAAACAAAATGTGTGTACATACAATGGAATGTTATTCAGCCATAAAATGAAACAAAGTTCTGATACACGCTACAACACGAATGGACTTTGAAAACATGATGCTTAATATGAGAAGTTGGCTGCAAAACTCCGCATACTATCAATTCCATTTATATGAAAAGTCCAAAAGTGGCAAATTTCTAGAGACAGAAAGCAGTTTAGTGGTTGCTTAGGGCTGGGGAAGCTGGGAAGATATGGAGGTGGCAGCTAAAGGTAATGGGTTTTCGGTTTTGTTTTGCTTTTTGTGGTGAAGGTGTTCTAAGTTTGACTGTGGTGATGGTTGCACATTATCTGTGAGCATACTAAAAACTAGTGACTTCTACCCTTTAAATGAGTGAATTGCATGGTATGTGAATTATATTTCAATAAAGCTGTTATTTAAAAACTGCTGAGAGTGACTGCAGTTATCTGAAGTTTTGATAGGAACTTCAAGATCAATTTCCACGTTGCTCCTATCCTATTGGGCCACTGAGCATCCTCACAAGATGGCTGCTGGCTGCTTCCAGAGGGAGGGACCCAAGAGAGTCTGAGGTGAAAGCCAGAAAGTCTTTTTTATTTTTCTTTTTTAAATCGCCATTTGCTTGAAGAAGACCAAAAAGTCTTTAATGACACTCCATCATTTCAGATGATTCCTATTCAATGGGGAGTGGCTACAGAAGAGCATGAATATCAGGAAGAGAGAATCATCTGGACTCGCTCAGAGGCTGGCTATACAAACACCTGCCTCACAGGGTAGCTGTCATGATCATATCACATGAGGTAATGGGTATAAAACATTTTGTAAACTTTAACCTGCTCTATCAATATTCAATATTGTTCATATTATTATTGACAGGTATTAGTTGTCCAAAGCTAACTGCATTTTGCTTATTAATGTCTACTGCTTTTGTTGTTCAGAATTAGTGTCCTAGAACTCCCAAATATCTGCAAAATTGAGGTATGTATTCGAGACTATGTCCTTATTGATGTTTAGATATGATTGAGAAGCTAGTAGTTCTAGAATTTACAGGAGTGAGACCCAAACAGCGCTGCTTGTTAATTTGGCCCCTCATTTATCTCTTCATCAATTTATTATGTGGGCTGAAAAGAGGTAAAGTGTGTTGCAAAGTTATCAAAGAGAAGGGGGAAAAAACCTCCAAACTGGGACTCAAGAAGAAACACAGACTTTCTTTGGGTGATTATCCAGGGACAGGACTTTCTTCGAGTGATTATCCAGAGAGAGGTTCTTTGCTCCTCAAAGAATCTGGTCCAGCTTCAGGCCAGCCCCAGGAGTGCAATTTCAGACAGGATGGAGATGAGGGTGTGGTGGAACTTCAGCCAGATGTCTGGAAGCCGCCAGCTCCGGCCTTTGTGGCTGACTCTCCCTCCCATGTTTATGGCTCCAGAAACACAACATTTGTGGCCTCTAAAGCCCTGGGCAGCAGAGGATTTCAGACTGTCTTCTGGTGTCTACTGGTTATGATTCTCTCGCAGGCAACACACAGAGTTTAGGTTCAACACCATCATGAGACTGAAGTCACAGGTTCACAAGCTAAGGGTAGATAGAGGCTGCTTATTTAGACAAATTCCCTAACTGATGTGTATGTTTCTTTCCAACTTATTGAGTCTAGTGCTTTCTTGATCCCCAAGGGCTCTCTTAGGAGAACTCTAGTCTTCCACCTGTTTGGTCCAAGCTTACTCCCCCAGTTGCCTAAGAAACCTATTTTCTCACCTACCTAGGTATTCTCTTTCATAATTTTATAAATGTTGTTTAACATCTGTGTTAGGCATTTCCAGAATGTTCAGAGATCTAATCTCACATAATCATCAATGGAACCCCGTGACGTAGGTAATGCTATCATCATTTGAATACTGAGGTAATGGCGACATGAAAGGTTGTCGTGTCAAGTAGCACACAGTTGGTAACTATTTCCCTAGATGGGGTTCTCTGGGATTCCTTCTGACTCTGTCCCTCTTTTGTTTGGCCCCAGACACTAGGGTTTCCCTAAATCTAAAGCATCGCTACCCGTTCTTGGGGAAGAGAATGACCTGCTACAATGAATCCTTATAGAAATGGATGATGTTTCTATAGGCTGTGGAGGCCATTCTCCCTAAACACTGTCTTCTGGTTCGGGTCATTGCCAGGAACTCCAATCTAGATCCTTTAGAAGTTAATGAGGAGACAGTGAATCCTGAGAATACCCAGAGACCACTGCAGGGTGAGCTTACAGTAACTCAAGATCAAGGTCTGCTCCTTAAGTCCCAGATGAGTTCTGACATCATTCCTGCCTTCTGTGCCTCCTCCCCATTGGGCTTGTTCAGAGGGCACCCAGGTTGATTTGGTGTGCTTTCCTGCCTTGTGATGGGGTAAAAACTGGGCCAGCCTCTGTGGGCCTGCAGAAGCAGGAGGGAGGACACAGCAATGCCTTATGTGGAGATCTGATCACTCATGCTGCCTTATGATCCTCTTTAGCACCTAGGAAAAGCTATGACGAGCAAGTACTCAAAAACTGCTTTTTGGATTTAATTAAATTGTAACCCATATTTTGCCTCCCCCCCACCCACCTACCCAGAAAACATATTCAAATACAATACATGTAAATGGAATTTCTTTCTCCCTCTCTTCTTTCCCTCTTCCTTCTCCCGCTTCTTTTTCTCTTCTTTTCTTCCTTACCTGTTTCTATACCTCATAGCATTTCCATAGAATGTCACCATTCTCAGAGTGCCTTTCAGTCTCCGGAGCCCTACGCACAAAGGGCAGAATTTGAACAAATAATAAGCCTCCCTCAAATAATCTCCTTTGATCTGTTTCACCACTTTTACCCACAATGCATATCAGATAATAAATGATCACTAATTCATTTCATCCCAAATCCTAGTGCTTGTCCTATTTTATTTTTTCCACTTTCTGCATTAAAATACTATGATTCATAGTCCTCTACACCCACCCCTGGGTGTGGGGTGGGTGGGAGGAAGAAACAACCTAACTTCTAGTTTTCTACCGGTGGCCTGTGAAGGCTTCTGAGCAGATGTTCAGGGAATTAGCTTTCAGCATGCATAAATTTGTGGCTGGATCATTTTGGTAATCTGTGAGTATTCAGTAAGTTGCTACCTCCTCCTACCACCTCTTTTACTATTTTTTTTTTCAGGTCCATTCTATCATTTAAAGGAACACTTGTACTTTCTGAAGGTTTCATTTCTTACAGTAACAAGCATTAGTTGCCTAATAACCAGGGCAGATGTCAACATTAGTTAGATCATATTATATACCAGCAATTCTGTTCTCAACCAACGCAGGGACTTTAAGGATTTAAGAAAGGTGAGATTCAGCAATTGACCTCAAGGAAATGATACACAGAGAATCTCTTGACCAAGATCCACAGTTTTCTTTGAACAATTCACCCAAAG
Organism: Cacajao melanocephalus; assembly: GCA_963573385.1. NCBI lineage: Eukaryota > Metazoa > Chordata > Mammalia > Primates > Pitheciidae > Cacajao > Cacajao melanocephalus. Next base: position 81,376 of record CAUYLG010001234.1, on the reverse strand, counting down.
TTCTTTAATACAGAATGCAATAGTGTAACCCAACAATTTTTGCTTATGTCTGGTTTGAAAGGAGACTACATTGAAGTGATGTAAGATCAGTTATTAGACTCTCTTCAAAGAAAAAGCCTTGTATGACAAGTGGCAGAGAAATCAAACCACTGGAATGAAACCACAACTCTTACTGTCATATTCATGCTCAGGGAGTATTTGAGAATTTATACCTGGCAACTTAGTTAAAAGCGACCATACATTTATGTATTATAAAAGGTACAGTTCTGAAGGATGGAAAGGAGGAATCTGGGAGGAGAGAAAAAAAGGAATATCAAGCAAATGGATTCCAATAGTTTAAAGGGTCCCCTGAGAAGAATTTTTTTAAAAAGACAAGTCCAAGGGAACTGTTTGTTCCATAAGAAAACAATATGGTTCTAATAATATAAGAAAAAATGATTTTGATCCATGAGAAAGCAGGGAAGGGTAGAAATAAATTAACTTGGCAGGGCTAAGGATTGCTTTGAAATGATCTCAGAAGTGGAAAGTTTGCCAGGCTACCAGTGAAAAGGATGGAAAAAAATGGAAATAATTTGCTTAGAAAACCAGAAAAGCCAAAGTAGGAAATGAAATGCAACTCTCAAAGGACATAGAGAGAAACAGAATACTGCCATGTATTAGTTAAATACTTAAGACATAAATGAGAGATATAGAAAAACATCCTTCATAAGTGAAAAAAGAAAGCTAAAAATATGGGATACTTAAATGCCAAACTTAAAAAAAATTTTAAATTGTGAAAGCAATTTCTCACATCGAATCTCTGTATTCATACATAAATCGTTTTGTATGGATTTTGGAAAGCATTTTGGTGCATTTTCTTCCAGACCTGAGCCATACAGAACTTGAAATGTGGCTAGTTCAAATGGAGATATGTTTTAAGTATAAAATACACACTGGATTATGAAGATTTAGTTAAAAATCTCATGAATAATGTTATATTGATTACATGTTGAAATTATTATATTTTGGATAGTTATATTAAATCAATATAGTAAAATTAATTTCATCTATTTCTTCTTAAAATTTTTTAATGTGTCCTAGAAAATTTAAAATTGCATGAGTGGTTCACATTATGTTTCTATTGCACAGTCATTCTGTTTTTTGTCTTCTATATGAATGATCAGGAAGTCTTTGTTAAACCAAGATAACTATAATAATCATCTGAAGTTAATCAATTAAAATAGGAGTGAAAATTTCATAATAAGCAGTTAAAAAGATTATGATTTTATCTTGGGAATGTAATGAAATTATGAAAATCATTCTAAGATTTTAAATAAAATTTAAGTTAAACTTGCAATATTATACCAACTCTTAGAAGAAAACGTCAACGAAGTGATTTGGGGTGATGTGGGGCAGACAATTTTTTAAAAGGAGAGCTTAAGTACTACATCTTTGACCTCACGTTTGATTTTTTTGGTAACAATTAAAAAGGGAAATATTTTGCAAAAATGTTTGAAGGGCTCATCAATTCCTCAGCATCCTCTCTTGAGACTTTGTTATATCATTCTCTTTTGCAGGGCCTGTCTCATAGCATCCTTGCTGCTTTTCTCTTCAGTGTTTACCACTCTCACTCCCCAGCTCCTTATCTACTAGTGGTTTTGCATGTGGTTTGTGTAGCTCTCCAAACTGCCTCTCATACTTGGTGAAATCTTGCAACTTAGTGACTTAGATAGTGAATATGTGGGTAATGAGGACCCCTGTATATATTTCCATAGCCGGGATGACACTGTATTACAGGTCCACATGACATTGCCACTTAATACTACGTCACAGTTATTTTTCCATTCTTTAGGAGTTCTTGTTTTGCGTGCTTTTTACAAGTACTTTAAAATTCTTTAGAAACATCGTCTTAAGTGAATAACTGCATAATAATCTCTCTTAGGAGTAAACCGTAATCCGTAATTTATGGACTCATTCCCTATTATTGGATGTTTATGCTGCTTCTTTTTCCCTCCTTTTGCTATTATAAACCATGTAGCAAATAACCTCTCTGAACCTAAATCTTTATTACATTCCAGGTTTTGTTTCTATAGATACCTAGAGGTGTCATTAATTACAAGGTACAAATTATAGACATTTTAGGCTGGGTGCAGTGGCTCATACCTATAATCCCAGCCCTTTGTGAAGCTGAGGTGGGTGGATTGGATTGCTTGAGGTCAGGAATTTGAAACCACCCTGGGCAACACAGCAAAACCCCATCTCTTCAAAAAATTAGCCAGGCGTGGTGACGTGCATCTACAGTCTCAGCTACTTGGGAGACTGAGGTGGGAGGATTACTTGAGTCCGGGAGGACGTGGTTGAAGTGAGTTGAGATCAAGCCACTGCACTCCAGTCTGAGCAATAGAGGGAGACCCTCTCTCAAAAAACGTTATGGACATTTTAATCCAAACTGCCAAATGGTTTTCCTCAATATTAATAGTAGTTTATGCTCTTACTAGCAGTGTATAACCTCATGGAATCTTACCCTTGCCAACGCTGAGTATTACCAAGAAAAATATTTTTGCTAATCTAATACATGAAAATAATATCTATTTATTTTAAATTTGAATTTCTTTGATAACAGCTTAAAATGTTTATTAGCTATGCACAATTTATTTTTTTTTGAATTCTCTGTTTATATTTGTTTTTCATTTATCTCTGGTGGATGTTTGTGTACTTTATTCATAAGAGGATTTCTTCTATATTAAAGGCATTAAGCCTTTGTCTGTCATATTTGTAAAAACTTAGATTTTTACTTTTAAAATTATTGTTAAATAGTTTAAACATATACAAATAAGTAGAGAATATTTGTAAGAATTCTGTATACTCAGCACAAGTTTTACATATGACCTTAGCCAAAAGACTGAGAAACGATCACTGCCAGTTTTAAAATCTTAAAGTTTGTCATATTTTGCGAAACATTTAAGAAGTAATATACCTGGTGGAACTCCCACACTGCTCATTGCCATGCTTCTCTCTGTCCCCAACAAGAAAAGCCTCTCCTCCTCCTCCTCCTTCTTCCTCTTCTTCTTCTTCTTCTTCCTCTTCTTCGAGATACCATCTCACTCTGTCACCCAGGCTAAAATGCGGTGGTGTGATCATGGCTCACTGCAGCCTTGACCTCCTGGGCTCAGGTGATCCTCCCACCTGAGTCTCCTGAGTAGCTAGGACCACAGGCACGCACCACCACTCCTGGCTAATTTTTCTGTTTTTTTGTTGAGACGAGGTTTTGCCATGTTGTCCAGGCTGGTCTCGAACTCCTGGGCTCAAGCAATCCACTTGCCTGAGCCTCCCAAAGTGCTAGGATTACAGGCATGAGCCACTGTACCCAAAAAGCCACTTCTTCAGGCATCTGGCCGATGGTAGTTCCTGTGCATGCTTTTATACTTTTACTGCATACTCATGTGTCCTATGTTACAGTGTTGTTTTTGCATTTTATAAATGTGTATAAATGGTATCATACTGTAATATGTGCTTCAGGCAGTGGTTTCTTGGTATATTTTTGTTTTTTGCTCCAAATTGCGTTAAACAATATTTATTTATCTTAAAAAAACAAATTACCAAATTAAGTTTCTGAAGTTTGTTCACTTTAACTACTATAGATATTTAATTATAACTCTTCATTCTTCTATTAGGAGTTTTTTGGCTATCACTGAAAATGCTGCAAAAAAATTTTTAGACGCACCTCCTTCTGCACTTGTGCTATAGTTTTTCCAAGGTATATATATACAGAGAAGGAGAATTGCTGGGTTCTAGGAAATGCATATCCCTAATTTTACATATATTGCCATATTTTAATCCATAGTGGGTTGTACCAATTTACATTCTCACCAGTAATTTTTGAGATCTTGTTTCTCTGCATCCTTGAGAAGATTTAATATTGAGAAGCTTTAATTTTTTTTTAACTTCCATATCCATATTCTAGTGAGGTCAGGCATTTTTCACAAGTATATTGACCATTTGTTTTTCTCCTGTGTATTTCCTATTGTGTATTTCAACTATTTTTCTATTGTGTTACTTGTTCTTTCATATTGAATTATGTAAGTATTTAGTCTCTTTGTGACTTTTTTCACTTTTTCTTCATATCTATAATAGGGCAGAATTTAAAAAATCAGTTTGTATTTTTTTCATATAAATTTAGTGTTCTCTTGCCTTATTTAGGAAAAGATGTCATGAACACATTTCCCCAATTTTATTCTAAAATTCATAAAATTTTCTTTTCAAATTTATGTTTTAATCTATTTGGAGCTTATGTCTGTGACTGCTGGGAGGGGAGATATAATTTTATGGGTACTCTATTGTATCAGGACCACTAACTAAATATGCCATCTTTTCTCCACTGATTTTTTTAAAGATCACTTCTCTTATTTATTAAATTTTAGTTTATATGAGAGTCTGTTTCTGAGCTCTCTGCTCTATTGGTTTACTTGTTTATCCCTTATTAATACACTGTCTTAATAATTCTACTTTATAAAAAATCTTGATTTTTTTTTTTTGCTGTTATAAACCATGTAGCAAATAACCTCTCTGAACATAAATCTTTATTACATTCCCATTTTTATTTCTATAGATACCTAGAGGTGTTATTAAATAAAGTGAGGGACAGGACCAGCAAGCCCTGTCCCTCACTTTATTTATCTACTTTAGGAGTATCTGGGCTATTTGCAGGACTTTTCCCTTCCATGTGAATTTTAGGATCAAATAAAGATTTTAATGGAATCGTATTTCTTTCAAAGACTTATTTCGAGAGAATTGATGTTTTTTCAATACTGAGTCTTCCATCCATGAACCTGTTTTATTTCTCTATTTATTCAGGTCTTTACTTGCTTCAACTTTGTAATTTTCTTAATAAAGATTTTATATAATATTTATTAGATTTCTAGACATTGTACAGTTTTTGTTGATTTTATGAGTGGGATTTCTTTCCCACTAAGTTTGCTAATAGCGTATTATTTATTTATAGGCATCTATTGAGTTTTAATAGCTTTATTGTTCACACAGCATACAATTCACCCATTTAAAAGAAACAATTCAATGGTTATTAGCTTACTATATTAAAAAATGTGTGCAACCATCTCTATAATCAAGTTTAGAACATTTTCATCACAGCAAGAAGCCCAGTATCCATTTACCCGCCTTCTCCTGTCTCTCCCTACCTAGGCAACAACTGATCTTTCTTTTTTTCTTTCTTTCTTTCTTTTTTTTTTTTTTGAGATGGGGTCTCGCTCTGTCACCAGGCTGGAGTGCAGTGGCGTGATCTTGGCTCACTGCAACCTCCACCTCCTGGGTTCAAGTGATTCTCCTGCCTCAGCCTCCTGAGTGCTGGGACTGCAAGCATGTGCCACCATGCCCGGCTAATTTTTATATTTTTAGTAGAGATGGGGTTTCACTATGTTGGCCAGGCTGGTCTCCATCTCCTGATCCTGTGATCCGCCCATCTCGACCTCCCAAAGTGCTGGGATTATAGGCGTGACCCACCACACCTGGTCCACTGATCTACTTTCTGTCTCTGTATGTCTCTCTCTGCTGGGCCTTCATATAGGTGAAATCATGTATAATGTAGTTTTGGTGACTGGCTTCTTTCATTCAGCATAATCTTTTAAGGTACTTTTCATGCTGTAGCTGTATTGATATCTCCTAAGTCTAACTAATATTCATTATTCAGCACTATGGATATGGGTACAGATATACGCTGTTGATTTTTACCCATTGGTTTTGTCTCTAATAACGTTGCTGAAAGCTTTTTTTTTTTTCTGGCTCTATTTTTAAAAAAAATTTATTAATTTTACTTTAGGTGCATACTATTTCTGGCGTTTCTCCCCATGCTATCCCTCCCCACCTCCCCTCCCTCCCCACCCCCCACTGCCTCTCCCCTACCCCTGCAACTGCCCCCAGTGTGTGATGTTCCTCTCCCTGCATCCATGTGTTCTCGTTGTTCAACACCCACCTATAAGTGATAACATACGGTGTTTGGCTTTCTGTTCTTGTGTCAGTTTGCTGAGAATGATGGTTTCCAGATTCAACCAAGTCCCTACAAAGGACACGAACTCATCATTTTTTATGGCTGCGTAGTATTCCATGGTGTATATGTACTACATTTTCTTTGTCCAGTCTATCATTGATGGGCATTTGGGTTGGTTCCAGGTCTTTGCTATTACACACAGGGCTACAATGAACATAGGTGTGCATGTGTCTTTATAGCAGAACGATTTGTATTCCTTTGGGTATATACCCAGTAATGGGATTGCTGAGTCAAATGGAATTTCTATTTCTAGATCCTTGAGAAATTGCCATACTGTCTTCCACAATGGTTGAACTAATTTACACTCCCACCAACTGTATAAGAGTGTTCCTATTTCTCCACATCCTCTCCAGCATCTGTTGTCTCCAGATTTTTTAATGATCACCATTCTAACTGGCATGAAATGATATCTCAGCGTGGTTTTGATTTGCATTTCTCTAATGACCAGTGATGATGAGCATTTTTTCATATGTTTGTTGGCCTCATATATGTCTTCTGTTGAAAAGTGTCCGTTCATATCCTTCGCCCACTTTTGAATGGGGTTGTTTGTTTTTTTCTTGTATATCTGTTTTCGTTCCTTGCAGATTCTAGATATTAGCCCTTTGTCAGATGGGTAGATTGCAGAAAAGTTTTTCCCATTCTGTTGGTTGCCGATTTGCTCTAATGAGGGTTTCTTTTGCTGTACAGAAGCTCTGCTGAAAGCTTTTATTAATTTTTACTAATACTTTTTTTTTGTTGTTTTTTGACAGAATCTCATTCTGTTGGCCAGCTTGGGGACAGTGGCTCAGTCTTGGCTCACTGCAACCTCCACCTCCAAGGTTCAAGTGATTCTTGTGCCTCAGCTGCTAGAGTAGCTGGGAGTCCAGGTGTCTACCACCACAACTGGCTAATTTTTGTATTTTTAGTAGAGACAGGGTTTTGGCCATGTTGGTCAGCTGGTCTCGAACTCCTGACCTTAAGTGATTCATCTACCTTGGTCTTCCAAAGTGCTGGGATTACAGGTGTGAGCCACAGCGCCTGGCCAATACTCATTTTTAATGTAGATTTTCTATAGTTAGTCTTATCCTCTGCCAGTAGGGGCAGTTTTGTAAATTCTTTTTTTTACTTTGTGCACTTCCTTTTCTAATCCTTGTCTTATTTCACTGATTAAGACTCTAGGACTAAATGGAAATGTTGATATAAGCATTCCCATCTTACTCCTGACTTCCATGCAGTTGCTTTTAAGATTTTACCATCAAATATAATGTTACCTATAGTATTTTGGTGAATACACTTTTGAGATTAAGACCATTATGTTTTTTCTTTTTTCTTCATTGGATAGGCATAAATGTTTTACTGTTGATAAGATTTTTTTTCATGACAAAGTTAAATTTTGGCTAGTTTCCCTCTAGTGGGATGATCAGATTTCACCCCTTTAATCTGCTAATGCAGTATGTTAATGAAAAGATTATTGTTTTATTTCATTTTATTTTTATTTTTACTTTTTTTAGTTATTATTATTATTTTTTTAAGATGGGGTTTCACCATGTTGGCCAGGCTGGTCTTGAACTCCTGACCTCAGGTGATCCACCCACCTCGGCTTCCCAAAGTGCTAGGATTACAGGCGTGAGCCACCGCGCCCGGCCATGGAAAGATTTTCTAATGTTGAATTCCACTTCATTAAACAACTCTTTAACGTTTTTCAGCATTCATTCAACATTTTCAATCATTCCATGTTATTGCTTGGATACCTACTATATCAGATGTAGAAATAAAGATAAATAACACACAGTCCCTTTCTTCAGAAAGCCTACCATTTCTTTTGAAAAGTAAGAGAATGTGAAGGGGACAGGTGAATAACACGCATTCAGTGTTTGCTATGTGTCAGGTATTCTTTTAGATGCTTCAGAAATGTATTCCGATTTAATTCTCCCAACAGCTCTACAGGATAAGTACAATAATCTTATCCATTTATATATTAGATATCTGAGGCTTTCAGAAATAAGTGATTTGCTCAAAATCAGCACTCAAACCAAGACTCTGTGGCTCTAAAGACCCGGCTTTTGCAATATGTGAGTGGCAAGTATCATGCTTGTGGAAAGCATGGAGAGCCATGTTTAAGTTAGGTGCTATATGGTTTCCAGAAAATATTGGATTTAAATGATTCCTTCAACGACGGGGTAGGCATGAGATAGAGGGGAGCTGTAGGCAGCAGTTGGAGCAGAGGAGGCTATGGGAGGCAAGCAAAGGCTCAGGTCAGGAAAGCACAAGCGAGCCCAGGAACCAAAGGGTAGACCAGTTAGCTATGATGTATACACTGTGTAAGATGATGTTAGGAAGTAAACCTGGAGAAATAGATTAGCAGATTATCCCATGAAAACTCCTGAGATAACATGCAACACAGATTGGAGTAAGGAAAGCCAGAATTTCAGCAGGAGGCCATGGCTGCTGTCAAAGTGTGCAATAGTAACAACTCTTCATTTGCTCCTCATTGATCTTAGGATGGAGTTCAATCAAATACCTTACTTTGGTTGACCAGACCTGCCATGGTCTGTCTCTTTCTTTCTTCTCCAATCTCATCTTACCCCTTGCCTTTTCAGCTCCAGCCTCATTGGCCTCTCTTTTTCCTGAAGCTCCTATATTCCTTTTACCCAAATAGTCTTTGAATAAATTGTTACATCAGTAAGCAACTTTCTTCCTCCTCTGAGCAGGACACCTCCATTTGTCTGGTCAATTTCTACTCATACTTGATGTCTCCATCCTTAACTGTGTTCTTCTCTTTCAGAAGTACTAATTTCAATTTGCAGCTCTATTTTCATTAGAGTTTACTGAGCAATGCTTGTCTCTTCTTCCAGGTTATAAAGTCTTTTGCTGGAACAGGCAAAGTCTGAGTCTGTTTTTGCTTACCTAATTCCTAGCACAAAGCCTGGCACAGAGTAGATACTGGATATATATGCATATTTGTTAGATGAATGAATAAAAGTATGATTTACATGAACTATGGAGGGTGAAGTCAGTAGAAATAAAATGAGTAAGGAGGAAAGGAGATTGCTTTAGAACTCTCCTTTTTACCTTTTAGAAAAAAGAAATGACTCACTTGGTGATTGACTGAACATGGGGATGAGACAGGCGAAGGAATTAGGAATGGTTTTCAAGCTTAGCTTCTAAATGATTAATTGAGATAGAAGTATTATTAATAGAAACAGGGAATCCAGAAAGATGATGAATTTAATTTTAGATATATCAAATCACTATGAAGACCCTGAGGACCACATCCAATAGGCATTTGCAGGTCAGAGTAGTCATATATGGAGATACAGATTTTGGACACGCTTTCAAAATGAAAATCCATCCATTTAAGAAAGTGGAATTAACAAGAGAAAGAGAAAAACACAATAGCAGAGGCCCTGGGAACTGCATATTGACGCGTCTATTTAAGGAGGCAGTAAAGAGAAGAGGAGTTAAGGGGACAGAGGAGCAGACGGGATGATACGAGGGCTGAGTGAGCACTGCCACAGAAGCCACGGGAGAACTGAAACCCACTGAGTGGAACATCAACATTGCAGGGGAAGAACGAAGACCAAAAATTAGGCACTGCCCTTTAGACAATTCCTCAGTGACCTCTGGGAGTAGAGTTTCTACAGAGCACGAAGTGGGACAAAATACTGATGTTTGGAAAAGAAGAGACTGTCCAGACCACTGATTGAAGAAGTATGGCAATGGCAAGCAAATACAGATAGGGTTGTAAGCAGAGTGAATAGTGGAGGAGACTTATTTTCTGGATTTTTATTCTCGAATTATTAGAAGTCCGTACATGCTTATAAGCAGAGGGGGAAAGTCTGTGGGCCCGAGAAGTGGAAGGTACAGTGGGATGGGAAAGCGGGAGTGTGCAGGATCAGCAGTGCTTATTGAGGGAGGAGTTTTCCAGAAGAAACGAAATAGGTGGTGTGGCTAACTTGAGTAAAAGAGCCTGCTCTATCTCTGAGACTACCATTTCTCATCAAGACTGCGGAAGAAATTGAGGAGGGAGGGGAAACCGAGTGCGCGAAGGAAGTGGAGTAATGGGGAATGAGCTTCACATCCCCAGCGTTCTCCACTTGCGCAAGCTCAGACTGGGGAAAGCGCTGAGTTTTTGCCCTAGAGCAAGCTGCCTGTCTGTCAGGCCGGTAGTGACACAGCCCCTTTCAAACGCTGCAGACCTTCGGAAAAAAAGAAAAAAAAGAAAAGAAAAAAAGAGAGAGAGAGAGAGGAAAAAAAGGTAGCTTCAGGACTGACATATGGCAGCTGCATTCTGGCATCGGGCTACAGCTGGCCCCGGCCGTGCCCCTCTGAGGGTTGTTGGAAGAGGCACTTTGTTGTGTACACAGGTGGAGGAGACCACATTTCCAATCTCCAGCCCCACCCCTGGCCCAGCCCAGCCACAGACACCCTTCCTTTGGGCTGTGAACTCGACCGCATGGTCAAGCCTAGGGCAGCCTGAAGCCAGTGATGAAAATCCCTGGCATTTCCTCTTATAACCATTTCCAAAGGGCTTTCCCCAAATATGATCTCATTCCATTCTCATGGCACCACGGCATTTTCATCTCCAATTTAGAGACGCCAATCATTAAGCGCCTCTAGAGAGGCCATGCGGCTAATATGTATCTAGACCTGCTGAAACCTGGGCTCTTTCAGCCGTCTCACATGGTCTGCATCTGACTGATCCCCTTTGGTGGTGAGAAGGTGGGCTTTGGGACTGGGGCGATGAGAATGACAAAAAAACCTGTATTAGCCATCCCGCCTGAGCTTGCCAAAGTCAGCCACCTCTGTCCGTGGGTCAGGAAGCCACTTCCATTTCGGCTAGAAGGAACGGATGGTGTCTATAGATTAAAAATCTTCTCATGAAAATAGAAGCAGAGCAGGCAATTGTTATGTGTTTGGTGATGGTGCTGGTGTGTAGGGCATGAAGAGTAAGGAGGAGTGTCTAAAACTACATTCATCAATGTTAAGCAAACTTCGTTTCTCGGAACACAAGAGGGAAGCGGCTGACTTCCTTCATCTTCACCTTGCATGTGTGAAGGTCTGCCCCAGGTGAAGGGCACTGACCAGATGTGTGACCCTGGGCAAGTCACTTCATCCCTCTAGGCTTGAGCTTCCTTTCCTGGAAAACAAGGTTGCAATAACTTCCTAAGATCTGACGAACTCGAATAGTCTCTGAGTCCAGGATTCTTAGAAAAATGGAAATCATTAGAGCAGGAAGGGAAGAGTTTCTTCTTGGAGACTTCTGGTTCAAGGCCTGCCTTCCTGAAGCGGCAGTTAAATCATTAATTGGTCTGTGAAAAAAACATCATTTTCTTAGGGATGGAGTGTATCTTTATACCATTTGCAAAACTAGCTGACTAACTAACCACCTAACTAACCAACTAGCCAATTAAACTAACTACCTAACCAACCAGCTAGGTAGCTAGATTAACTAACTAACTAACTAAAACAAACACTTGAACAGCAAACACAGTGTGGGGAAGGAGCCATTGCAAATTTCCTTTTCTTCTGTTGCAAACAGTGACGGCTCCAGCAGCTGGATGGCAGCCCCGGGACGTTTCCTGACATAACCTGTAACTGCTTGGTGCTCCTCAGCTTGCAGGGCACAGGCAATTTTGGTTTCATGTGGCCATGCCAAGTTCAGAGAGAGGCCCCATCTGCACTTTCAGTCACGTGACCTGATGACTCAGGCCCTTTCTGGTTCCTGCTTGTCAGAGTATGGGAAAGGTGAGAAAACACTCTTCAGTGGCTCTCCGGGAGGGTCTAGGGTTGAGCAATAGTTTGTTATTATGTAGGTTGCCCTGAACACTTTTCACGTGAGTATAATAAAGTTATCTTATAGCCCCAGAATTGCCATTTTCAGATGATGTCTGCAGAGTTGCTGTGTTCATCTCCTGTCTCCAGGAGTAAGCCAAAATCATCTAAGGGGGAAAAAAATCTACATTTCACAGCTTCCTTTATTGAAATAGTTTGGAATTTAACCACCTCATCACCAGAAATGTCTTTTATGTTAACCTGAATCCACCCTGCCACGTTTAAGCATAATTCCTCTTACTCTGGTAGACAGAGTGGAAAATTTGTTCCACGATGGTAGGAATGTCTACGTAACCTTAAGAGAAGATGCTAATTCCAACTTTATTTTCTCTTCTCTGCCTATTTATAGCCTCTGTTCTTTCAAACTAGGTTTCAAATCTACCTCCATAAGGAATCTTTCACTGTTGAACCCCTCCTTTCTACAGAAGAGACCAGAACACACAGGCTCAGAGTTTATTTTCTCATGTGTTTGTTCTTGTTGATGTGCTATTTTGAGTCCATTTCAGGGCACTGTGCTCTGTATTTGCAGGTAGGATGGATTCTCTTTAATATAATTGTGGTGTTGTGAAAAGTGCTCTGACCTTGGAGTCAGGAATCCTGGATTTGTCACTTACCAGCCATTACTTGAGACAGGTCCTCAACCTCTGAGAGGTTCAGATTATTCCTCTGGAAATCAGAAAATGGAGCTCTAACTCCTGGAGTCACTGTGAAGATAAATGAAAGAATGTATATGAAAGTGATGAGGTTTGCACTTAACAGGTGGCCCATTGACACTCATTCACATACTCTGAGGGCAGGGCCCATAACTTCTATTTCTATTGTTTTTCTCCTTAAGGCCTCACTACACTGCTCTGCCTGTAGCATAAGCTTAATGAATGCCACAAACTGAGCATCTATTTGGTAGCTAAGGACAAGCAAGCTGGAAAAGGCTTAGGGCCACTTTATGGTCTGGGTGAAGCCTTGAGAAGTTCAGGATGTGGGTCCCTACTCCAGGTAAGTCACAGGAGATGGCTCAGTATGTGACTCTGAGCCAGGGAACCAGGTGAGTGGCAGGATCCATGAAATAGGAATCCAGGGGAAACAAAGGATTTGGTCCTAAAAGAGATGTCTGGCGCAGGTATGTGCCAGAGAAAAAGGGGCCAGCAATGCTTCTACTAAAATCTGTTCCTTGTAACTTCACTGGCTCTTAGAGTTCACCTTTGCACTGCCGGCTCCATATTCCTGCGTCACTTCAACAAGCCAATTTCCGGTCCTTATCAGGACCATGGGAGGTGGAGTTTCTTTCTCCAGGTGCTCAGTTTGATTACTTAGGAAGGATAGATGTTATTGATGTTAAAGTAATTTCTTTTCCCAGGAAAACGCAAGCTTTCACCTCCACCTGGTTCCTTAGCCCGTCCTGCACACATGGGTCAGAGGCTCCAAGATGGCTGGGGCGATGGTCCAGTGAGTGCAGGTGACAAACCCCAGCACTGATCCAGTTTGACTCCAGGGTGAAATGGGCAGGTATGACTCAGGGGTTGAGGAACCCGCTCCACAAAGGCTCTGTGGAAGGAAACGATGTCTGGGTGGGAAACAGACTTGCAGCCTTGGGATGAACTGAGCCTGGAAAGATTACTGAGGGCCAGGGAGGGGTTTATTTGTAGAGAGCGTGGCCTTCTCTTTTCCCCACTAGGCCTGATGAATGGAGACGTGAGGAAAGAAGCCTGTTGGGAGGTCACATCTACTCCCCAGCTCATCTCTTCAGTCAAAGACTGGCAGAAGCTGCTCATTTATTTTTCTACCACCAGTTCCCTGACCCAGGATAGGATACCAGTGGTAAATCAGTGCTTGCATGTGGTGATTTCTGTTTTGTGGACCCTCACATGCAGGCAGCCAAGCTAAACACATTCCTCAGCTACGTTGTTGTTAGTAGGCTGTGCAAAGTCGCATTCTGGTTTTATTTTGGTCATTTGCCTTTTTCCTTTCATCCCTTATCTTCACTTCCATTTCCCTTGTGTACCTCGCTTCCCTATTCCATACCCTACCTGTACCCCTGACTCACTCATAGGATTCTAATGACTGAACAAGAACCCTGTGCATGTGCCCCTATGGCTTTGGCAAGAGCTTCTCTGGGTATATACCAGCCTGTGGAATTGCTTGGCCATAAGGCATAGGAGTACTTCATTTCACTAAATACTGCCTGGTTGCTCTCCAGAATGGCTGTGCTCCAGCAGTGAATGAGTGAGCTTATTTCCTGGAATCTTCTCCAGAACTTGCTATTACCTGGCTTTCTAATCTTTGTATACTGGGTGTGTGTAAAATAGTATATCATTGGTTTTAAATTTGTATTTTTGTGATTTCTAGGAAGGTTACATATCTCATATCTTACTTGTTATCTATTCTCTGAATTATGTATTACATGTTTTTCCCATTGTTCTTTGGGGTTTCCAGTCTTTTTCATGTTGACTTGCTGGAGTTTTTTTGTATATATTAGATATATGATTATCTATGTATGTACATACTATAATCCAATTTTGAAAGCAAGATTATGCCTACTAGCCTGATTACTATTTTAATTTCTATAATGCTTATTTATCTATGCAAACTTTCAGTTTCTTCTTCTGCCAATATTGATACTTTATAAATTCACTATAATGTGTCTAGGTGTGCACCATTCCCCCCATCTATGTTGTACAACATTCTATAAGTCTTTCCAATTGAAATCTCTCATCTTCTTTAATTCTAAGAAATAATATTCATTTCTTTAAGTATTTTCCCCTTTCATTTTTTTTTTTTTGGTCTTTTTGGAGAGCATTTTTTGTATGGTTAGTGATTCTTCTACGTCTCTAAATCTTAACTTTCACGTTTGCTTCTTTTTTTAGAAATAAATTAAAATTTATATGGTATTTATTTATTTACTCTTAATAAAAATAAGTCTCATAATGTTCTTTTGTATTTATTTCACTTCTTCCTGGAGTACTTCTTTTAAGAGAATACTGAAAAAGGTTTTATGTGTGCCTGAGATATCATTAATTTTCCCCCAGATTTAGAGACCGTGTAATTGGAGTTAAAATTCTAGGTTGAAGGTTTGTCTTTCAACACTAAAAAATTTATTCGATTACCCCACATCCAATGTTGATAGTAAGGATTCCTGGTTGTCCCCCAATATCCTATCCCCGTCCCAGGGGATCTGAACCTTCTCTCTGGAAATCAAGAGAATGTGGAGAGGATCTTTGGAGGCTATGTGATGGTGTGCTGTGTGCCTTGCAGGAGTCACAAGAGGACCAAGAGCTAATGGGGTGGGGTGGGCAGGGCAAGGCACAGTGAAGGAGATGTACAGGTAGGGGGTGGCTGGCAACGGCTGATTTTTCCTGCAGAACCCTAGAAGGGTACCAAATTCTAAATTTAGAGGACCCAAAAACTCTAGATTTGATGGTGGGCAAGAGTGAGATGCAGGCTGAAACTCCCCACTTCTCTACCCTATAATGGGAGAAGAACTGCTCCTCTGTAAAGAAACTGAACAAGCTGTTCCTAGTGTGGGCACTGATGCTACATCAAGGCTCCATTTTTCACTGACCCTGTAGTGGAGCCTGGTAGTCTGCATGACCTCCGGTGTACTCTGAATTCAGTCAGTTTTGCTCACATCACCAGTTGGTAGGCATTTGGAAAAAACTATGAAACACAATTTAGAAAAAGAGAAATGGCTTCACAGGAAAACAAGAGTTAATTTAGGATACATAAGGAACTTGAAAGAAGCTCTAATTTGTATATTCAGAGACATTTATGAAGATCTCACATCAATTAAAAGAAGAGAATGATATAAAAGCACTAATTAAAAAGTTGAAGGATAAAATACAGGAAAAGTAAAACAAAAAGACAGAGAATTAAAAAAAGTGGTGGGGGATGCACGCAAAAATGGTAACACGTGGACTAACCCAGGGAATCAACATCTAACTGACAGAAGCTGCAAAAAGAGATGAAGATGAACGGATGAGGGAAGGAATTACAGAAAAACATTGCAAGAGAATTTCCCAGAGTTGGACACAAAATTTAAGAAAGACATATTCACCTTGTGCTCACCACAATAAAGAAGAGTTGGCAAATGCAACATCATAAAATTCAGTACACTAATACTGAAAAGAGAGCTCTGGAATGTTTTCTGAAAGAGAGAAATGGAGAAAAAATAACACCAACCTACAAATAAATGAGCACCAATGATTTCTAACAGCAACACAGTTTGCTAGAAAACAGTTTTTAACTGCTTTAAATTATGGAGGAATATGATTTCCCCCTAGAATTCTTTATATAATTTTCCTTTTTATTATTAGATGAATATGCTTATATATCAGCTAGAATCCTATACTCCTCAGGAATATCTATGAAATTTGAAGGCAAAGGAAAGGACATTTTGAGACAGATAAGGAGTCAGAAGGCCTAACTTAACATACCTTTTTTTGGAAGTCATTTGGAAACACACTCCTGCAAAATAAAAAAGTAGAACAAGCCAGAGGAAAACATAAAATTCCAGAAGCAGTATATTCAACCTGGAATCATAGCGAAGAGTAACACACAATGACAGTTTTGCTGCAGGTCTGGAGAGACCAGTGTAGATTTTACAGCTGAAGGAAACACAAATTTGTGTCTTCAAATGATTTTGAAGACATGTAAGCACAGAGATGTTAAGTCAGTTGACCAAGATCTCTCCGTGGTAAGTAGTAAGTTAGCCATCTGGACCCAGCCTGTCAGTCTTTGGAACCTGTTACTGTACAGTGCTTCTCCTGGTAACCTGTCTTAAAGTTATTAACAATTTCCATTAGGAAAATGAAAATAGTGGTATATTCCATGTATGCTAAACACTTATATGTTATATTCAGATTGCAAAAAGTATTATGCAAAATTGCTAAATTAAGAAATAGCTTGATAGAAATCAAGAAATAGTTTTCAGAGAAATAAAAGTAACTACCAGGAGAGAAAATTCAAAGAGAATGAAAGGTGATTAGGTAGAGGGAGTGGGCAAGGGGAAGCAGAGAGGGAAGTGGAGAGGGAGAGGGAAGAGGAAGGGAAGAGACTGCTGCTTTGCATTTTAAATCCCCTGCACCTTAGAAAAATTAAATTATGTGCATGAGATTATTTGAGAAACTTTAAATTTGTGTATCTCTTAAAAGGGTAAATGGGGCTTGTTTGGAAGATAAGCTGAAAGGGGAATTATAGTAATGTGCAAAGGAGCAGAAGAGTTGGAAGTTGATGGCCTGGTGGGGAACGGTGTGATTTAGTGGCTGGACTCTCGGGTGGTTGTTTTGGCGATGCGGGGGTGGGGGGGGGGAAGGGGGAGTGGCTGGAGGTGACTCTGGAAAAGCGGGCTGAGGCAAGGCTGTGGAAAGCATCGAATGCCATGCTAAGAAGTTTGGAATTTCCTCTGTTGACCATGGGGAACTATGGAAAAAACTTTTGAGCAATGTGATTCCATCTGTGTTTCAGAAGGATGATCCTTATGGCAACATACGGTAGGATTTGGAGTGTGGGAACGGCAGGAAGCAGGAAGGCCAGGTTGGAGGTGGTTACAAGCTTTTTTTTTTTTTTTTTGAGACGAAGTCTTGCTCTGTTGTCCAGGCTGGAGTGCAGTGGTGCATTCCCGGCTCACTGCAACCTTCAACTCCCTGGTTCAAGTGATTCTTCTGCCTTGGCCTCCCAAGTAGCTGGGATTACAGGCACACACCACCATACCCAGCTGACTTTTGTACTTTTAGTAGAGACGGGGTTTCACCATGTTGGCCATGATAGTCTCGATCTCCTGACCTCGTGATCTGCCCACCTCGGCCTCCCAAAGTGCTGGGATTACAGGCGTGAGCCACCAGCGCCCAGCCACAAGCTTAAGGATATCTTCAGGATCCGAATTAAGGCTTTCAGCATATGTAGAAAACTGAAGTTCCCTAATTGCAACTTGAATAAAACTCTTCCACCACTTTCGCCATCGTCCCGTGGACTGGGCTGTCCTCTGCCCAGGGAGACACTGATGGGGCAGTATGTGGGTGGGTCACAGGGAACGGCCCACCCCTCCTCATTCAGGGGCCAGTAGAACCTCCTGCCGGGTCCCAGTCTCACTTCAGCTTTTCAGAATCTTACTACAAACAATTTCTTGGCCACATTTCAAGACATGTCTTAGTTTTTAGCACAGGATTTTTACCAATCTGTCCCCAGCCCCCTCCATACCCTTTAATGATTCTCTTGGTTTTTATAAAGTAGTGTTCCAGTTTTTTCCTCCTGCCCTGCCAACTCATCTAGGAAGCAGGGTTTTTTTTTCCTTTTTTATTATTAGGATTAAAAAAATAATACAATGGAAAAAATGAATGTTTTTGCACTTCTGGCCTCTTGCTTTCGAGGTTCACACCCACTGGCACCTTCCCTCTGAGGCTCACTAGCATTCCACATTGCTGGGCGTGTGTCTGTGTGACTAGGAGCCCTCGGCCACTGTCTCCTGTCATCATAATTTCCCCGCTACCTCCTCACCTGCTTCCACCCCTCCCTTTCTCCTGCCCGCTGGTTGCTAGGCAACACAGCTCAGGGGCAAGAGAAGCTGGCAGGCAGTACCCTCCAGAAATAGTGGCTGCTTGTCTTCCTCTCCCAGCAGCCTGGCTGGGAGTTGAGCAACTTGCTGAAGGTCAAAGGCAGCCATCCATAGCTGTGTCATTCCCTCCACTAGGTGTACACTTGACGCAATAGGGGAAATACTTGAAGGTAGGAAATGGGGTAAAGTAGGGTAATTAGCTTTCCCTTCATACCTGAGAGGGTGTGTGGCTCCTGCCTTCTGGCAGAAGAGGGTAAAGGTGAAGATGAATTGATCTTTTGGCATTTCAGGAATGTGAATTTTATTTCCCTCCACACCTCTCTGTCCAGTAGCTGGGCTTGATAATTAGAGTTGACCCTGCAAAATGACAAATTCACTTGTTGACAGAGGTTGAATTTTTTGAGTTGGGGTCCATTTCTCTAGTACCAAGCACGGTCTGGGGACTTGCAGCAGGACAGCCTCTGGGAGCTTGTTAGACGTGTGACCTCAGTCCCATCCCAGACCACCGAACCAGAAGCTGCAGTTTTTCAGAATGGCCAGGTAATTTGGATGCATGCTCATCAAATGCTGTCGATTCAATCACGTGTTCTTGAGACTTCTTTTTCTCCCGCTCAGCATCACGGAGCTCTATCTTGGGTATTTCATGGGTTGGATGAGCCGTCTCTCGGCCTGACACAAACCTCTTCCCTTTCTCCATCTCTCCTTATCCTACACAGGTTTGAGACAAGGCACGTCCAGATATGTTACCTCCCTTATCCTCCTTGGGCTAACAAAGCAGAGATTATGACTCTATATTTAAACAATGAATCCCAGTTTTATTGATGAAGGAATGACCGAGTATATTCAAGATTACAGAGCTTCAATGGACTCGCCCTGGGGATTGCCGAACAACTTGCTTTCACCTTCTTTTCTTATGTGCCCTAGGCTAGAAATTCTGTCCTTTTAAACACTTAGCTCCAAAGAGTCTTACTGAAAAAAGCAATCAGAAACATAATGTTGGGTTTGGTTTGAGTCATAAATTCCACCATGTAGGGATGAAACTAAGGACTTTTTCCTGAGCCTCTGCAAATGATTCCAGTAGTTCAGAGGCCCTTTTGAACAAGAGGTTACATGGATTGAGTTTCAAAGAAAAGAATGTCAAAAGACATCTTCCAGCTGAGAATGGTCTCCAGATGTAAGCACTGCTCTTCCAGATGTGTGGATGAATGGGGCGGGACTGAGATGCCTCACATGTCTGCAAAATGAAATGGAAAAACCTCTCTCAGCCACAGGGGAAAGTAGGACAGGGGGAAGATAAACGGAATCCAAGTTAAACTCTTCACGGTGGGGCCACACTAACTCGGAGAAATCATTCCCGTGTGGGCTGATATTTTAAATATGCAGTATGTGTAAAGGCCACGCTTCAAACTGTGCTGCTGAGCAGAAACTCAGTAGGTATTGTGTCTGCAGGAACTCACTCTTCTTAGACCTGCGTAAATCTGACTCAGCCCCTTAGAGGAGCCTCACCGAGAAGTGTTGAGACTCCAGACAGATCTAGCAGGACAGGCGGCGAGACTTACTCAGGGGAGCTGAGAACAGAGCCCAGAATGCGGAAGGGGAAGGAGCCAGAAATCACACAGTCCTTTCTTTCTTCAGCTTCTGAATCAGCAACTCATTTGCTCAGGGATTGCCGGGTTTGTTTCTTTACAATGGCCAGAAGGTCCCATGTTTCTCAGATGAGTAAATCTGAAACCACAGAAAACCGAGGACTTGTGGCCAAGTCCTTTTGGTCTATCACATCTCTGAAAATCTGAGCCATTGTCAAAGTCCTGGCTGCAGGGAATTAAACCCCTTTATTTCCCTCTGCCGGCATCTTCACCTTCTCCAGGAAGATCTGCCAAAGGACTGCTCCTGGTGCAGGTCCACCCACCTCCTGACTTTCCCAAACCTTCTACTTTATCCTTTTAGAGGCTGTCCCTGAGTCCCAATTTCCATGTCACTCTGGAAGTGTGAAAGTGATCTTTATTTCCCCTGACTTCTCTATTTTTAAGCAACACAACTCACTCACTCTGTACTGGTTCAACTGGTGAGGATTCATATTTTTGTTTCCCTCTGAAGCTTCCCAGGATCTAAACAACACATTCTGACAAAGCAGGTTAATTTAAGTTGCTAATTATTTACATTATTAAAATATTATTACATTTGCACATGTAATGATGTCTACATACCAATTACACACACACAAACCCAAACTGGTTAATA
Organism: Cacajao melanocephalus; assembly: GCA_963573385.1. Classification (NCBI taxonomy): domain Eukaryota; kingdom Metazoa; phylum Chordata; class Mammalia; order Primates; family Pitheciidae; genus Cacajao; species Cacajao melanocephalus. The sequence goes on along the minus strand of CAUYLG010001234.1, from coordinate 60,737 downwards.
CGCTAATAATAAAATTGATGATTGCTAAGTTGGAAACGTTAATTAGCTGTCTTCTGTCTTCCTCTGTGGAGCCTAATTCTCCCTGTGATCTTGGACCCAACACATTTCTCAAAGGCCACAACAGTCAGAAGGTAGATTTTCCAGTTGGAAGGCATCGAAAGCATTGCAGAGGTAAACCCAGGATCAGTCCACCCTGGGTGGACATGTCATATATCATTACACTGGGAATCAAGTATCAGGAAGCATAGTATCGTCATCATCATCAATCAGTGGCTAACTGTGAGTTTATTTCCTTTTTTTTTTTTTTTTTTGAGATGGAGTCTAGGACCGTCACCCAGGCTGGAGTGCAGTGGCATGATGTCGACTCACTGCAACCGCCGCCTCCTGGGTTCAAGCAATTCTCCTGCTTCAGCCTCCTGAATAGCTGGGACCACAGGTGCGTGTCACTGTGGCAGGCTAATTTTTTGTATTTTTAATAGAGATAGGGTTTCACCACGTTGGCCAGGCTGGTCTTGAACTCCATCTCCTGACCTCCAGTGATCTGCCTGCCTTGGCCTCCCAAAGTGCTGGGATTACAGGCATGAGCCACTGTGCCTGGTCATTTCCTTTTGTTTTTAATCAATTTAGAACTGAGTTCTCAAGCTGCTGTTTGTTTGATTCTAAGCATATTTTGATATTCCAATTAGTACCCAATTCAGTATATATATATATATAATTACACACCCTCCATCAAAAACATCTTTACATATTTTTATACTTAAACCCACTTCAAATTGATTTAAGGCTTAGGAAAATAAGTTAGGCTTAGTTCAGTATGTGGTTTAGAAAATGTGTACACTTTATTCTGGCTTCCAACGAAAACTGTGCTGTATTTCCTGCCTCTGAATTGGACAGATTTCTGTGTTTGGCTTGTATTGTGGCAGTGGTGTATGGTTCTGTTCTTGTCAGTGGCATCCATCATTATTTTAAAAAGATTCCAGAAAGCCTGGTGTTACAGTTAGCCCACCTTCCTCTAAATGCTGTGCCATTGCATTTTGATCAAACACTGGGATCATAAAGATTCTCCATCTTCTGTGTCTAGGCTTTCCCCCATGCCTCGCAGTCCGGAGTCAGGAGAAACGGTGTTTTGGTTCGTCTGCTTCCCCAGAGTGAGCTGGGTTGTCGAGACTGAAGGGAAACGGCAGTTCTCCTGCTGCAACTCAGGACCCTGCTGGCATAATTCTTGCCTAAGAGGGCATCTCAGCCATGTGTTCTCCAGCTCATTAATCCTCAGCAGTGACTAATGCTGAAAACCCAACCCTTGTCTTTGGCTGTCAAGGGTGTAATTTCCTTTGGAATGTTCATTTCTGTTGACTTGTTCTCTGCCTTTCTTTTCACCTGTCTGTTATGCTTAGCTCTAGCCTCCTGCACGTGTTAATTCTAATCCTTTGGTGACCTAAGCTAAAGAAAATGGCTCAGGAATACATTTTTTATTGATTAGGTTTTTTTCCCTGTGTGCTATGGCACCTATACCTCGAATATTGATATATTAGTTTAAACCTACCATTTCTCGAATGCCTATGTGCCAAGTAACTTACATGTATCACGTTTGTTGTTACTAACAACCAAACATAGTGTTATCCCCATTTTTTAGATGAAAAAACTGAGGCTTAGAGAGTCTGAATGCCTTGCCCAAGGCTGTGCAGCTAGAAATCAGATGAAATCTCGTCTGTCTGACTCCAAAGTCTCTGTTTCATGGACTTCCAGCTCTGGTTCACGTTACCCCGGTAGAACCCTGTGACTTCAAGAACTTCTCAAATGTCCAAACAAATATATTTTAATTCATTTTATTAATAAAAATAATAATTCCTGTCTGTCTTATAGGTGGTATAATGAAGTGCAAGGAGGCAGAAGAGAGTGTTATAGCCGGAAGGGTGGGAAATCACCCCCTCCAAGCTGAAGGGAAGATTTCAGGTTCCAAATGACACATTTCCCTCAGAATGACTTTTGCCATAGGTGTGTGAACCTGCCACCACCCTTTTAATTTGATGGATTGATTTAACCTTATATCTGAACCTGACTGAGGAGATTCCTTCCTGGTTCATGACCCCACTGTTGGAGAAGTAGGATCTCGAACTGAAAGGCTCTGAGTGATAGAATGAAGAGCTGGAAGAATCAGAGTGAGACACAAGAGGGTTCCAGGCTTGTTTCTCATTTTATCAGACACTTGAAAGTGTAGATCTTCCTTCTAGAACTTGTAACAAGACAGTGAACAGCAAACATGAACCGTTTCCCCTGAAGTTTGTTTTCTTGTACATATCCCCTCTTCCTGACACCTTGGAAGAACGGCCTCTCTTGACCACTAGAGGACAAGCCTGTGAAAGTGTAGAGTAGATGCATGAGTGCATGTTTGCACCCTCATTCCACATCCTTCTATAAAGCATTTGAGGCAGTTCAAACAATAGCATGACCACCAGCCATGCTGCCATTTCTTCCAACAGTGACCATGGATATCTTTGCTGCGCTCCTGAAATTCTGCAGACAGTCCTGGGGATCCGGCGGGTCCTCTGGCAGACCCTAATACTGGAAGTCATGCGTATAACTCTGAAGAGTTGTCACAAGAAATGGTATTTCTGGAGGATGCATAGGAAACTTTTCATTTGGCATCACAAAGGTTATTGGATTTGCAAAGACTGCAAAGGAAGAGTTTAAATTCTGAGCCCTCAAAACAGATTTTTAGAAAAGCATCCTCCAACCTTTGTTTAGCACAAATAAAGAAGATAAGAGAACACCCTTCCCAGGATCTTTCTCTTGGATTGTTTTTTTTTTGCCTAAGATGAGGGTATTTTTAGGGAAGGGAAACAAAAACTTCTTGTTCCTTAGGTTGTATGTATACTTACTTAGGAAATATGAGCAAACATTTTGGAATCTGTATCATTATGTATTAGTTGCCTTACTGGTGAACTCTTTGGAGACTATCATATTTACCAAAATAGAATGACACCTCTGCAGAATCTTTTATCATAGGATTTCTTGGCCAAGTCACCTTCCCTCTAATTTGCAGAGATGAGAATAAAAACCAAGAGAGGTCACTAGTTGAAGAATAAGTCATCAGCAGAAGCTGATGAACTCAGTCTCCTTCAATCTGGCCTGGAGCCAAGCGATGGGTTCAGCCCATGAGCCTGGTCTTCTCTCCTAGCCCTCGATACGCACTTACTGCAATGAGTACACGTAGTTAGTGCAGAAAACAGGTGTGCGGTGGAGCAAGTCCAGTGGCTTTTTAATTATTTGCAAATTTGAGGTCAGATAAGTTTCTTAATTATTAAAGATAATCCTTTGGGTATCAATATGCCAAGTACTGCACTTGTCACCCAGGAGAGGAGGCAAATTTGTGACATTTCAACATTTCACTAGGATAGAAGAAGAATCAGGCACAATCTTGTACTTTGCCTCAGCGGGGTCAACAAATAAGCATGAAGCCACCAAAGAAGGACATGGAAAAGGTCATCAAAATGGTAATGAAAGCAGAGTGAAGGGAGCACTAAAGGGAAAGGGTGTCAGTATTCCAGCAGTGTAGACAGGCTGAGGTTGGAAGGAGGCATGATCAAAGCCTGGTTCACAGAGAAGGGGAAGCCACGTGGTAACATTACTGTCCAGGCAAAGGGCAGGAGTCTTCAGGTGCATGAGTGACTGGATAAAGAGCAAACATGATTGGAGCCACAGGGCCGCATTGTGCCGTAGCAGGTGCTGACGAGGTCGGGGAGGGTGCAGGTGGCAAAGTCAGGAGCTACGCACGGGTTCTTAGCCAGATATGAAACGGGCTTTGAACCTGATTGTTCTGAGCAGGTGCATGTGGTATCAGTTAGCATAAAAAACAATCGAAACTGAAGAAATCTGCAAGAGGACAGCTCTAATAATCTAGCATTGAGAAACATAAAAACTGAACTCTTGTTGAGACATTTGGAATGGAGAAAAAGATCCTAAGACAGGACGTAGGGCAGAGGAGCAATTAGCCAGGGCTCAGCAAAGAAATGGTGATGGAATTGGAGGAGAGATATTGCATGTTGCCTCTTGGAATTTTTGAGCTGGAAGAGCTCTTAGTCCAGTATCATCTTACAAATGAGAAAACCAAAGCCTAGAGAGGCCAGTGAAGAAGTTGTATCTATAGACTTACACGTGAGCCAATGAAATTCAATTTTGTCTATATTTTATTTGGAAAATAATATTAATATGTTTTAGGTTTCAGACACAGAAGCTTAATTAATTAATACGGTGTGTCAAGCAGAGCACTGGTTTTAAGCTTTTGACCGTTGCATTCTGATTCTAGAAAACTTGACCCCTGATCAGCTCTGACCCTTGATCCCTGGAGACCTTTGGCAGGTAGTGAGTTACCTTGCACTGAGGCTACTATGGATGGAGAGGATCAGGTTCTCCAAAAGCCACTGGAAAACATGGTGGGGCAGAGGACTGGTGGGATCTCAGAGCTACACCCTGCTCCCTGGGGCTCTGAGATCTGGAAACAGTCAGGCTAGACTGGATCTTTCCCAGGATGTCCCATTCTGGTCTGGGTCATCTGGCTTCTACCCAGACTCACGTCAACCTCCACACTGTGATTATCCATGACACTTCAGCCAGCAGCATACCCACACCACAGTTTATCCAAAAAAAAAAAAAAAAAAAAAAAGTTAAAATCCTTTCCCAGGGACTGGGAACTCATTTCATTTAGTTTCATTTAAAATACATTGTTAAAGCGATGTGCTCCACAGAGCTGCCAAATGCTATAAATATGTATGAAGTCGCAGTGGCCTCCTACACCCATGGAGAGGCCAGTTTGGGGATGGAAAACAGACAGGGGGAATTTTAAGTACATCCTGTTCCACTAACACTTGCTTCTTTTCCATTCTGTTCTTCCTCCTTTTGCTTTCTCCTGCTTACCAGCCCCCTTCTCCCCAGCAGAAAAAATAATTGCTATGAGGGTTGAGCTTGAAGATTTCCTTTTTTTTTTTTTTTTCGTTAAAGTGTTGCAAAACCTTAAAACTGTAAGGGAATAACAGCTTTCCCCACAACACACAAACCCAGCTCTTCTCTGGCAAACAGGAAACGATCCCAGGGCTGTGGGCTCCTGGGCCAGGAAATCAGTCTTTGCTGCTCTGGCTACCTTCCCCTCAGGTTCTTCCTGGGCATTAAGCGCATTTAAAAATAGTAACCACCAAAACCAGAAGAAAAGATGATTTCATTGTCTAACCACTGCAACTGTGGCCTGATTTGGGTGGTGGCAGAGAGGGAGCTAATCCTCTGAGTTGGCACCTTGAGAATTCTCTTAGGGTCGAGCTGGTCCCTCCCCCAAGATTTCAACACGGGGTGTCCCTGAGGAGTCAGCCCAGCACAAGAGGGCGGCGTGTTAGGCAGAGCCAGCTTACCACGCTCGTGCACGTGAGCACACACATGCATGCGCATGTGTGCACGCATGCTCACTGTGGGTGAGGCGGCCGGTGAAAATGCAAGATCTCCCCGTGGCCCAGCCTGCGTGCAGTGCAGGTGGCACACGCCTGCCCTGGCTTGGGAAGGCAAGGCTGGGGGCAGAGCCTGTATGCTATCTGAGCTAGTCACTCCTGCAGTGGTCTGGGGAGTGTGTATCCTCAGCTGGCCCTGGCAGGATTAAGAATTTGTAGAATACGCTCAGTTCCACTCAGCGTAGGGAGCTGTCACAGTGACAGGTACAGAAGGGACCCAGTGGGCTTCTAAGGCTACGTGAAGAGAAAGACAGTTTGAGAAGGTACTTGAGGGTCTCAACAATTAATCTTGTTGAATAAAAGAGAAATCAGTTTTTACCATGAAGAACCTTGCTCCACCCCATGCCATGCAGATTAAAATCCTCCAAAGCAGAGGTAAATTCACAATGATAAAAAGATCCACATTCCTGAAAATAGGTTTATGGTCTTAAATTTTTAATTTGCCTTTTTTTTTTTTTTTTGAGACAGGGCTCCTCACCCTGTCACCCAGGCTGGAGTGCAGTGATGTGATCATGACTCACTGCAGCCTCAAACTGTTGGTCTCAAGTGATCCTTCCACCTCAGCCTCCCAAGGAGCTGGGACTACAGGTGTGAGACACCACACCCAGCTATTAAATTTTTTTTTCTAGAGATAGGGTCTTGCTATGTTGCCCAGGCTGGTGTCTAACTCCTGGCCTCAAGTGAGCCTCCTGCAGTGCTGGAATTACAGGCGTGAGCTACTATACCCGGCCTTGCCACTCACTGGGCAAGTCGGTTTTAAAAGTAAGTTCTGTGTGCCTGGCACCTCCTGAAGTGTTGTGAGGATACAGAAGAGACATAAGAACTGTTTGTCATCTTTGAGGACTTCATACGTTATAGTTAAGGAGAGAGAACGAACTCAGCTGAAGCAAAGTGGAGACAAGGCATGCCGAGCGTTCAGCCAGGAAGTCCTGAGTGCCCATGAGACACTGCTCCGGGGAGTGCAGCTGTGAAACAGCACAAAGAAATGCCCGCTCTCAGGAGCTCATGCTCTGGTGGGCGGAGGCAGGTGGAATAATAAGTGGGATATACGCGGCATGTTGGATGGTGCTGGAAAATGGGTAAGAGCTAAGGAGAAAAATAAAGTGGCAAAGGGGGATAGGAAGTGTTGGGGAAGGGTTGCAATTTTAGGATAGGTGACCGGAAGAGCTCTTCCTGAGACAGTGACATTTGAGTCAAAACATGAAAGATACAAGTACTGAAATTGCATAGTCCAGGCTGGACAAGGATGATCATAGAGGAGCAAATGGGGAAATAAGCAGAGGACATTCATGTAGAGGCTGAGGTTACATCCAAACCCTTGAAAGTCGGAAAGGCTTTATCTAGTCAGAAGAAGGGATGAGAGGGACAGAATTGATATCATTACCTTGAAGTTTGTACAGTCCAATAAATGTTTTCTCTGCTCTGTGTCTCATATATTACACACTTTCAAGAAAAACAATTCTATTGTCTACTTATACCCTTGAGTGGATACAACAGCACTTGGTAATTTCCCAGGGATGTCTGGCAGTTCCATTACAGCACTGGGGACTGGGAGGCAGAATGGGGATGAGGTGTCTTAAGCTTAGCAGTGTCCACCGGGGAGGCAGCCCGGTTGGAAGAGTAATCGCTCTGCCCTCACCAGAGGGACATGGGGTTGAGAGGTGCTCGGCCACTTTCTAACCTTGTGACCTGGTGCGCTAGTTTTTTCATCTGTAAGTTGAGAATATTACCTTATTATTATTCTTTTTACAGAGTTGTTATTAGGCACACACTAAGAGCTCAGCAAGTCATACCCATTATTCTGGTTATCATGCTATCACATAACTATGTGAAATAAAATGACAAGCTGACAATTGTAAAATCTGTCATGAGTGTGCGGGGTGCTAACATCAGTCAAACTTGTATTTGTTTCACTGCAGAATTACCAGCCTCTGGTAAATGACTAAATCGGGGACAAAGAGAGGCTAAGTGATGCACCCCTGTCCACCACAGTTCAGAGTTATGGTTGGATGCATGCTCTGACCTGGGGCACCAGGGTGGAGCACTTTGAGGGTTTGGGGCAAGTCCTGGGGAAGAAGAGTGAAGAAGAGGTGGGGAGGAGGCAGGTGGGGCTGACCAAAGTGTAGGTCTGAATACAGCATCAGCCTCCAGGCCATGAGCTCCTATGAACCTTCCTAATAGAAGGTGCTAGCTCACCAGCGTCATGGGCTGTCCATCCATCCTTCCCTGGGAAGTGTCACTCAGGAGGGGACCTGGGGAGAGCTGCCACTGGGACTTTGGCTTCCCCATGCACTATCTCTTTCCCTCTTACTGATCTTGACAGTTCACCCATGCCAGTACTCAAAAGCTTATGATTAAAAAAAAAAAAAACAAAAAAACCTGATAAACCTGATGTTGAAGCTGTAAGAAGTTTCAGGCATCTAAAACTGGTCTGGATTAGGCCTGGGGGAATCCTGTGGTCGGTGAGTCAAGAAGGCCAGAAGACCATCGGAAGACTGAGAAAAGAAGCGTGAGCCTGGAGAGAGCTGAGTGTTTCAGAGTAAGTGAAAAGTCCATGGCATGTGCTACAGGCTCACACTCTGGGTGGCAGGGAGACCAGGTCCTGCTGCAAATTCCACAGGCAGCTTCTTGAGTGTTTAAGTCACTTTGCAATGTTGTGCTCATCACTGAGCTCTGGTCTCCCTTTCAGCACATGGGACAAGCCAGGCTCCTCACATGCACAATTGTGTCCATTGCTGATGAAGGTTTCTCTTGACTTCCCACAGATTTAATGGGCAGGCATTCAAATACTGCCTGATTCACCGATCAGCAAGGCAGTAACTAGGACTTTTTAACACTTAATCTATTTTTAACCCTTATTAAACACGTATTACATGCTAGGCATTGTGCTTTACACATGTTATCTCATCTTATTCTCATAAAAACTTTGTGATGCATGTATCCATATTTGTTTTTCAGGGAAGCCTCAGAGAGGTTATGTGATATGCCTCTCTGAGGACCCAAATTCAAATTCTGCCTCTCACCAATGGCTGTGAGCTTGAACACAATGCAATCCCGACTCAGCATCCACCAGTGTTTAATTTTTGACTTGTTTATATCTATAAAAGTAGGTTACCAAGGACAGGTAGATGTGATCTTTTGGGGCAAGTAGGATAAGGAGATAAACATATTTATAGTGCATTAATGCTACAACCAATCCATTTTCACAATCTTTCATTTACTTACAAATTGATTTTGTTCAATAAAAATAATAGAACACCCGCTATTGCTGAGGGTTCAGAGACGAAAGATCATTCCTGTCTTCCAGAGTTTGCTGTCTCCTGGAAACAGGGAGACAGAAAAGTGAGTATTGATAAAGTCAGGTGTGCTTCGAGGCTGTGGGAGCTCCCAGGAAGGGCATCAGATTCACACTGGGGCTGCAGGTGTCTTCCTGGGGATGCTGATGCCCAGGCTGAGTCTTGTAGACCAGGCCAGACAAGGGAGAGCAGGCCAGGGGGAAGGGCATTTCATCAGGGCAGGACATGGAAGGCTTGGAGGTTCCAGGCTCAGGCACAGAGAGAATTCAGTATGGCTGGGACACAAGGCAGGGAGGAGAGGTCGACAGGCTGGTTGGTGGGCCTGAGAGATAGGGACAGTCAGACCAGGGAAGGCCTTGTGTGCTGGCCGAACAGTGGGTCCGTATCCTAAAAGCAACGGGGTGCCATTGAACAGCTTTCTATGGAGGAGAGACTTGGTAGTTTTAGAAGACCACCCCAAGAGCAGGGGAGATGAACCAGAACAGGGCAGCTGGAGAGGGGAGACAGGCTAGGAGGGAATGCGAGGGTCCAGGGTAGTGAGCGGGGAGCAGGCTCAGAGGGCTTGATTTGGGGAGACAGCTCTCGACACTCAATTGCCCTCCATCCCAAATCAGGAAATACATAGAGTGCTTTTATTCTCACAGCATTGTCATATTTAGTTCAAATTGGTATCTCTATTTGTTTACATCCAGTGCTCATTGATTATAACGAATAGTCCACAAACTGCAGTACTGGGAGCCTCAGTGGCGGGTTCTATTCAAGGTCTCTACATACGTCGTGTCGTTTCATCTTCCCATCAGCTTTCTGGGGTAGATTTCATTGCCTACACTTTACAGATAAAGACGTTGAGGGTCAGAAAGGTTAAGAATTTGGCTGGAGTTGGAGATGGAGAGTGAAATAATAGACGCTGGAGACTCAGAAGGTGGGAGGGTGGGAGGGCAGTGAGGGATGAGGAATTACTCAATGGGCATGATGTGCACAATTTGGGTGATGGTTACACTAAATGCCCAGCTTCACCACTATGAAATATATCCATGTAATAAACTGCACTTGAATCTATAAACAATGAGAATAGAAAAAAATTTGCCCAGAGTCCTTCAAAGTGACAAAGCTGGGATTCCAACCAAGCATAGCATTCTCAGTAAAGTCCCATTTTGGGTTTTTGTATTTGTTTTGAAGAGGGTGAATTCCTGCCTTTTTCACCCATATCCACGCTTTGTAGGTTAGCAATCCAGGTCCTTTAAGAAATTCATTTTTGTATCTTCAAATTCTCCTAATTAAATAAGAGTCAAAGATTGCACCAGGCACTGAAATGGATTTGCAAAATATTTTCCTCTATGTTGCCCTTTCTGGGTCTTCCTATATTCCACCAAGCTGGGAGAGACATTATCATCTCCATATTATAGATGAGGAAACTGAGGCAGAGAAGCAGATGTCATATGAGTCAATGGCACAGCTTGGCCTTCATGCTCTGAATTTATCCTTTGCCTTTTGTTTTTCTCTGACTACACTCAGGTGGCAAATGGTATCACATGAACATTCTTTGGTGCATAAAACTGGGAGAAAACTGCGATTTGACTCTCTGAATGTTTCTGCTTTCGCATCCAATGCAACTCATTCAAGAAACACTGGGTACCTAAAGTGTCCAGGCACTGGGTGTTCAAAGATGCTCAGCTCAGCTCTTAGGGAGCAAGTGGTGTACAGAAGCAGGGACCCAGGGGAGCTGAGGGTGCGACAGGGTGGTAAGTGGCATCCTAGAGGTGTGGCCAGAATGAGCCAGCTCCTGGGGTGGGGTTACTCATTCTGCTTAGGGTAAGGTGGAGGGATGGGATGGCCTCACAGAGAGGTGACATTGAGACTGGCTATGGAGGTAGAACAGCATTTCTGTAGGGAAAGAAGGGCAGGGACATCAACAACAACAGGGTCACTGGTTAAATCCTCACTAAGTGCCAGGCCCTGTGTTACGAACTTTAGAGATATTATTCATTTGCTACTCTCAATAACCCTATGAGGCATCAACTAGTATTAGGCCCATTTTATAGATGAGGAAATGAAGGCTTAGGGAGGATTTACACCTAGGCAGTCTGATTCCAGCTCATTCTCTCGATCACTGCAACACAGGGCAGGCACTAAAGCTGGAGAACAGAGCTTGAGCAATGCCTCAGAGATGTAAAGATGCCCAGCTCACTCAAGATGCAGGGTGGGTGCAAAATGGGAGGAGGGCAGAGGCCTGGAAGGGAGATTGGGCCAGTGTGCAACGGGCCTTGCATGCGTTTATCTTCCCAGCAAAGTTAGATAGCAGTCATGTCATCCGATCTGATTGGGTCTGTGTTTCATCTAGATATGGTGCCACAAACTCAGTGCCTGCGGGGGGCCAGCTCCTGGGGTGGGGGGGGGGGTTACTCATTCTGCCTATGGTGAGGTCCATGAGGCAAATGAGGGAAGCAGGCCAGGCCAGAACGAGGGGATGTTCCCGTGAAGGCAGCAGGCTCCAGGCCTCCAGCTCCTCCCAGCTGACTGCAGCCACGTGGGAAGAAGTCCCTGTGTCGCCGATCCCTGTGATTTTTTAAAAACCTTGGCAAATCAAAATTTTATTTGAAAAGTCCTGATTTTAAAATATAGGAGACTAATCCAGGTTACTTTTTTAGAACACTTTCAGGATCAAACAGACTATGAGTGTGGGCTGCTAGTTTGCTACCGCTTACATGGAGGATGGATTGGAATAGGGAGAGCTCAGAGGCCAGGGGCTCAGTGTCAGGAATCCATTCTAACAGTCTAGACAGAGGAGGAAGACTGGAGCATAGGCTACAGCATAGGTAGGAAGATGAGGGGTCAGGCCTGAGATAGGTTTTATGTAGAATTAGCAGTGTTAGTTGACTTTGGATGTGGAGAGTGGGAGAGGGAGGAGTCATGGTTGACCTGGTGGATGATGGAGCCATTAATTCATTTAATTTTTGGACAATTATTTATTGAGTGCCTACTATATCCAAGATACAGCCTGAGGAGCTGAGATATCACAAGGCCTAAGACACGATACCTTGCTGTGAAGAAGCTCCGAATCTAGTGAGAAACTCTGTTGAAAGATAAAGACTGTTGAGAGATTTGGGGGCATGTAGGAAGAGCACCCACCCTAGTCTTAAGCAGCAGGGTGTTAGGGAAGGCTCTGCTGCTGCAGGAGAAGTGCAGGTGTGAGAGACAGGGGCAGACATTGGATTTTGGATTTGTTGAGTTGAGTCTCAGCTACAGCACAGGTAGTTCTGTGATCTGATACTATCGCTCTGTGATGCTTTTAGTTTAGCGGCACGTGAGAGTCCAGACAGCTTGCTCACTCATATGACACATTCCTTTCTTGCTGTCATGCATTCCCTATATCCTGTTTTAAAATGCTTGGCACCCATGTGTGCATGGCCAAGAGTGTAGCAGATGCCGGTGTCACTCTGGGTCCCTGCCCACTTGTCATCCATCTTAGGTGTTGCAATATTTGTAAGGCGAACCTGGGCTGGTTTGTTTCGTTTACTCATTGCTGTTGTGGAGAACAATCTGTATGTCTGTCAGTATTAAGATTCTCGTATGGTGGATTAAGTATGAGGAAGACACCCTGTGCAGTTCACCACTCCACCTCCTATCTGAGAGTGCCACACATTCTTCATCCAAACCCGGGCAAGATTTTGCTTCATTCATTGAACACACATTTGTTGGGCATCCACCATGTGCCAGGCACTGCTCAAGGTGTTTGCGATGCATTGTGAACAGAGCAGGACTCCTACCCTCATGCAGCCTTGCTTTCCTGCGGTCTAAATGATTCGTTCGTGTTTATTTCTGTGTTGCTCTTTCGGGATGTGCACAGATGTGCGGCCCCATCCCAGCCAGGAGAATGTTCCTACCTGTTCCCTCTTGAGTAAAGCGGTGTCCCTCGTCTGAGACTCTACATTCGGTTCCCCTGTATGGGTTGTTTGCAGCATGACAGCTCCTTATCTTAGCTGTTGAATCTCCACTGTCCCAAACAGAGCCTTAAATACTTTGCCCAAGTTCTAAATATCACTGTTCCTCTATATACTCTGAAAGCCATTTATGTTCTCTTTTGATAAGAAAATGTAACTCCATCCTTAAACCAGACCCTTTATCGCTCCCATTGACCTCCTTACCAGATGCACACTTTCTGTCATAAAGCCCTTGTGGTCTTGTGTTCTCTGTCCTCAGCTGAAAGTCCATCCTATGGGAAACTGTCCAGATGGACCCAAAAGGGACCTGGAACTCAGGCTTGAGCTGGTACACTGGAGTGGATTTGGCAGGGCAGGATATTCAAGAAAGCTTTTCTAGGGAGGTTGGTTTTCACCAGGTCACTTGGCATGCAAAGATAATCTGGGACGAGGAACTGAGAGGCCATTGCAAGGGTCATTTGGTCTGGGTGAGTTCCCTGCTCAAAGAAAAATGGTGCAGAGACCTCTCAGACTCATAAGCTGCTCTGTGAAGGTCTAGAAAGCTCTGACTTGGATTGCTACCTACTGCAATAGTTAAAAACAAAACAAAACAAAACAACAAAACCCACCCCTCATACCTGCAATTTCTTCACCAATTTGTACCATTCTTGATCTATGGCAGACAATTCATAGCTTCCAGGAGCCACAAAAAGCATTGTAGAGGAAGGAGAAAAATTAACAGCAAACACAGAGTTAAAAACTCTGAGAAACTTAGATGCTGTTCTTTAATAGGTCTGTGGCCTCGATCAAACAGGTAGGCTTCCCTGAGCCTTGATTTTACCCTCCCAGTAAGATTTTTTAAAAAGGTTGAAATAGGAGCAATGTGTATGCATAAGATGTTATGCAGGTGGAAGTTGTTTTTACCACTGTGGTGATTCTTATTTTTACTTTGAGCAGGTTTCTCTCCCAAAGCCTACGTTAATCTGGACCTGGATCTTCAGGGCTGCTCCAAGGGCTCTCCCTCTGTGACCAAGGACAGTCCATCAGCCATTACCCAGTGAGCCATCCCCTGTCCTGCCCATCAATCAGCCAGCACTGGGCTGAGGAATCTGTGCAGCTGTAACCTTGCCACCAGCTAGCAGGGACCTTGCATTTTCTTGCTTCAGCACCAAGGCTGGAAATTCCTTGGCGGGGGCCCCACCAGCATAGGCTTGCCTGTTTCATTGCACTCAGGATGCTGAAGGAACGCCACCGTACCAGGATGTATGGAACTATAAGCTCGTTAGGGACAATTCACTAGTATACCTCCTGCTGCCCTGCAGAGCTTTGTGTGGGCTCCAGCCTGTGCAGCTGACTAGGGTCACATGCTGAGCTGTGGGAGTTGAGGCATAAAGTGAGGTCCAAATGTTGCCAGGAGTCTGAAATTTTGGGAAATGGATATGCTGGAACTGAAAACGCAGATGGAGCAGTCTGTGGAGATTTAGCCAGAACTAAGGGATCTTTAAAAGATCAGATTCCTGGCAACCACTCAGCCCTATGCCTTCAAGGTTAGGGAGAGTCCTTTGGCTTCATGTTCTCAGATGAAGATCAGAAGGACAAGAATATGACAGTCAATCATTGCTCATGACATAAAAAAGGAAGAAAAGAGGGCAGAGGGAGCTGGTGGGCATCCATTTACACAAGCTTCGCATAAGTTTTTAGATTTGGGAAAGTAACCAGATAATGTTAATACTAGAGGGGACCCTCAAGGTCATGAGAAACTACCCTATGGAAGAAACTGAGACCTGGAGTGCTTAAGTAAGCTTCTAAGATTGCACACCAATGAGCGATGTGATCAATGCTGCACCCTAGTCCAATGGACGGGAAACGGAATAGTTAATAAGATGGCAAATATGTCACTACATGTACAGATATGTTATGTACAGAAGTTTCACCATGGTATTGTTATGGTAGTCAAAAATTGAAGCAGCATCAGTATCTATTATCCACTAATAAAGAATTGCTTAAATGTTTTATGGTATATGAACTCAGTGGAATACTACATAGTCATTATGAGTAACGATTTTGGTCTACATTTATTGACATGGGGTGCTGAGGGGATTAGCTAGAGGGACACATAAACTTTTGTTATATAATAATAATGCATGTCAATGCAGCACACACATGGTTTTGGGTAAAATTTCATATGCGTATATGAATACATATAAATGAAAGAATGTTTACAATAATTACCCAAGAGGTGAGGTTTTGGATGATTTTAACTTTTTAATTTACATCTCCATGCATTGTTGGAATTTTGTTTGAAGATCATATATTATTTTTTATAATCAGAAATCAAACAGTAAAATGACTTCCTTTTTTTTGATTATGGAACCTTGTGTGCAGTTTCAGAGCTTCCCAGGATGGTGGGAGTGAATTTCCACACCCGGTTGGTTTATGGTTGTTTTCCTCAATAATAGGCAAGTGTGGCCCAGCATACAATTCAGAGGATGACCATTCGGAGGGCGTGGTGCCTCGGATCTTCAAATGGGAGCTGTCGGTACAAGAAGTAGATTAAGATGTCCCCAGAACTTCAAGATAAAGTCTTTTTAGAAGAGTAAAAGTTGGAATGAATGGGGTGGTTGCTTTGAGCTTCTGTGGAAGTGACTACCCTAAAAATAGTCCCAAATGGGTGGCAGGAGAGATTTAGGAACCCCCACCTCTAATTAAAATGACTGAGTATAGTCACAGGCAAGCAGGACTAGAGTGGAATTACAGCTGGAACGGCGAGACTGAGTTCATTGCGCTGGCTAGCGCTGTAATTTGGCTGAGGACATAGTGTGTTAACCAAAGAGGGGTGACCAGTGCCGAGTCCAGAAAACAGAGCTTTGTCTAGCCTTGTCTGAGGAAGAATGGCTGTGAATCCTGTGTCCATGGACTCTGCCAGGTTACACGCATTGAAGTGCCTTCCTACACATCATCCTACAAGAAGAGGCTGGACCTTGCATCTCTGGAATGGCAAAGGCGTGTCTCAAAGTGTGGAAAGAGGTCTTGTTTCATCCTGTAATATTTTTTTAAAAATTGACCTATTCTCCTAAAATTTAACTGGGATGCATACCCCATTTTCCAGTGAGGCCAAATAATCAAGTCACTCTACTTAGTACTTGTTCATTTGTTTGTTTTCACCAAGAACCAATTTGTGCTTTTGAAAGTGTTAACTTGGTCTCAAAGATCACTTCTGGCACATCTCTGGGTCTCGTGTGTTTTGTTGACTGCACAGTCTCATGGGGAATATGCCTTAGGATCCTTTGGCTGGACTGCTTGGTTTTGTGTCCCTTCCACAGCAATTTTTCCTGGGCAAACTTAAAGACATGTATTACTTTCCCAACAGCTACGCGGGCTTGGCTAGATGGATGCTCTGACCAGCATCTGAGTTTGAGGAAAGAATCTTAAACAAGAGCTGAGAGCCTCTTCCTCGGTTATTTGACACTTCATTGATTAAACATATTACATTTTAATTGAACGCCTACTACGTAGCCAGCATTTACTTACTGGACCTGCTGCCAAAGGAGGGGCTAGTCACACTTTAGTCTCTTATGAATATTCAGTTCTTTACCTGAAATGGTCCACTAAGCAGGAAGAACAATGCACTCAGTAACACGAGAGCTAAAGTACAAAAGAAAACCATTTATTCAGTATACCTTTAATATCTACCTTCTAGTATTACAGTTGGCATTGGTTGGAGAAAGGATCTCTTCATTCTTCATTTTGGTCACAATTGCTTCTTATATGTTTGCCTGTTATTTCTTCTCTGGACATAAAGCTGTATCTACACTGGAAATGGCTCTGGTCCCTTTGTCAGCCATTTGGATCAGCCATGCATATCCCAACTGCCTAAAAGCTAGGTTCAGCAATTAGTATCAATCTGGTAACTGTCCAATGTGGCAAGGGTGGCTTATTTCTCTTCCAAGTAGAGATGTCATTGTTGACATCACCACGTCTCCTCTCTAGCCAAATGCCACTTTCCTCTGTGCTCCACCAGAAGTATCAGGCCATGGTCCTTATTCTAGAAAGGCTCTCAGTATCTCATCAGTATTCTCTTCCCTAAGTAGTGTAAGGACCCGCTAGCTAAGAGACCAGAAATGGGGAGACTAGGAGGATTTTGGAGACTTCTCATTTTGTGAAACTATATTAAAATGACATCTTACTGAGAGGAATTTAAGAAAGTAAGCAATAAAAGCCAGAAGAAAACGGGCTAGGCACAGTGGCTCACACCTATAATCCCAGCACTTTGGGAGACTGAGGTGGGCAGATTTTCCGAGTCTAGCTACTCTGGTGGTTGAGGTGGGATAATTGCTGGAACCTGGGGGCAAAGGCTGCAGTGAGCCAAGATTGTGCCACCTCATACCAGCCTGGGAGACAGAGCAAGACTGTGTCTCAAAAACAAAGCAAAACAAAAAATTAGCCAGATGTGGTGGTGCACACCTATAGTGCTAGCTACTCAGAAGGCTGAAGTGGGAGAATCACTTGAGTCCAGGAGGGGGAGATTGTGGTGAGTCGAATTTGTGTCACTGCATGCCAGCCTCAGTGACAGAGAGAGACTCTGTCTCAAAAACAAAAACAAAAACAAAAAAAAAAAAAAAGAAAAGAAAAGAAGGAAAAAGAAAGCCAGCAGAAAGCCTGAGAGAGCAATAATGAGTGTTGAAGAAAGAAATGAAGGAAAGGGAAGAAATACAACATTTCTGGTGAATTCTCAAATTTCAAAGAGGAATGGCGAGGAACAAACATTCCTTTGACCTGGAAGGATACTGTATAACTTTTTCTTTCCATTCTATTTACCTTCCAAGCAGTGTTTGCTAATATTAATATTGACATCCCTGTTCATATAATAGCTTCGGGGAACACGTTGCATAGTTTAGGATTCTTTTTGGTTAACTGAGTTTGAACCAAAAGAAGTTCAAGCTCTTATTCGTTTTCTTTTCTGTTGGCTGTAGGGGCCAGACCTGCCTTAGGAGACTTCTTGTATCCGTCATTAAAAGCCTTCATTTCATGCATTCATTAAAATGTTTACGCTGGTTCAAACTTGAAAATCTGCCCCAAATGGCATCGTGCCAGAAGTTGAGTCTTGTTGCTTCAGAAAAAGGGGAAAATATCCCGGTGCTGGAGTAATAGTTGCACTGGGTGAGAGGCACATTCCTTCCCAAGAATATATGGCTTTTCATTGAGTGAGGTCAAATGAAACTTTGCCCGGTTCTTTGCCCATGCGGAAAATGAATGTGTCTAATTTAACTTCCAAATGGGGGAAATGGGAGCAGAAAGGCAGATTACTCGACATTGTTTGGAAAGATCATATAAATGCCAGGGGAGCTGTATCTGCAGCCCCATGTGGTTTTAGGCCCTGAACCGTTTACTGTCAGTAGTCTAAAAATCGTCTGCTCATGGCCACAGGAAGACTCAGGCTTGACATTTTAATCACATCCAGAGGCACAAGAAGCTAGAACTTCAGCCAGAATAGATCCAGTTTCTTTCCCAGACTTGATAACTTTGTTTTTTAAAATAAGCTCAGTGATATTTCAAGGGTTAATTACAAGTCTTTAGAAATCTCGGACTTGCATTTATCTTTTAAAAATATTTACACAACTTAGCTTTCTAAGGCACCACTCTGGGTGTGTGCATGTGTGCATATGTGTGTGTGCGCGTGTGTGTGTTTTAAGAACTCAATGCATTTAATATTTTCTCTCTAAACCTAGACATCTCCAAAAGTACACAGGAAGGTGACATTTATCAGACCCATTTGGAAGGTGATGCTGTCTGTTCACTTTAAGGTGAAATGGAGGAAGGCAGACGCCCCGCTCACAGCCGCTGCCAGGTAGTAGGAGCGGAAAGTGGAACTCCCGCTTTCTGAGTCCAGTTTTGACAGCCCCTCCCTGAGTCCTGTGTCTCTCTTTTTGAAATCCACAGAAATCCAGACGGATGGAAAGATTCCTCTACTCAAGTACTTTAAGAAAAGTTCCCGTGGCCGGGCGCGGTGGCTCACGTCTTTAATCCCAGCACTTTGGGAGGCCGAGGCTGGTGGATCATGAGGTCAAGAGATCGAGACCATCCTGGCCAACATGGTGAAGCCCCGTCTCTACTAAAAATACAAAAAAATTATCTGGGCGTGGTGGTGCATGCCTGTAGTCCCAGCTACTCGGGAGGCTGAGGCAGGAGAATTGCTTGAACCCTGGAGGCGGAGGTTGCAGTGAGCTGAGGTCACGCCACTGTACTCCAGCCTGGCACCTCGTGAGGGTGTGTGACTCGGTCTCAAAAAAAAAAAAAAAAAAGAAATAAACGTTTCTAAAAAAAAAAAAAAGAAAAGTTCCCGATTTTTCCCTTTGTTAAGCCTGAGAAGCAGGTGGCAGTAGGGGGGTGAGGGTGGGGCAGAGAATGCCTTCCTTCTACTATTCCTTGGTTCCAGGGTTCTCTTTAAAAAATGCAATCAGACCACGTACTCCTCAGCATTTGAGAACACTTCCTCTGGGGTCCAGTTCTCTTTTCCAGGCAGCTGAGGGAAGAGAGACTTTAAAATTGGCAGAGGGCATCAGGGATGAAAGGCAACCCCGAGAGTAGGAAAAGGCCACGGGGAGAGGCAGATGGCAGCAGGGGAGAACGGCCCATCTGGAGCGCCAGCCCATGCCTGGGGATTCCCCAGCCTCACAGGCAGACACCCTCACCTCCCTGAGGGTTGGGCTGCTCACAGATTACAGGGACTCTTAACCCACTGCTGGGAGTGGCCCCTCTCAGACAGGCATTTTTATTATCAAATGAGTGATGAGAGAGGGGAGAGGTGAGGAACTCTATGAAAAACATGCAGCCTTTTATCACATCATCAGTTTTCAATGAGAAAATCCAGACCTTCTTACTTTTACAGAGATAGAATTCAGTTCTCAGGGACTTGCGAAGCTACAGCATCAAAGCATTGTGTGTGTGTGTCTGTGTGTGTGTATGTAGTACATTTTCCTCGTCATCCCGCCTTAGAAAATATTCTCTACATTCCCATGTTGAGATATTTTTTCCTAAAAACCACTATCCACACACATCCCAACCTCCTGAAGAAAGTCATATAGGTTCATCACAGAAGATTTAGGAAATACAGACTGTGACCAGAACAAACTAAAATGCACCCATAATTTTAAAACCGAATTTGATCATCATTTTGGTGAAGAGCCACCAGTCTGCTTTTTGTCTTTTTAGGGAATATAAGTTCCAAGAGGCAGGGATGTCATTCACTTCTGTGACTCAATGATCTGAACTGGGCCCAATGAAGGTTGACATGCAGCCCGTATTGGCAGAATGAATGAAGAAATACTACACACGCATATTTTGAATTGAAACACGTTGTCAGGGTGCAGCAGAGAGTAACAGAAATAGAATTGCTTGGGTTTGTTGACTTTGATCCAACCTACTACTGATAACGTACTGAATCTCCTTGAATAAGTTACTTCACCTCTCTGGGCCTGAGCTGCTTCTGCAGTAAAATAATCCTTGGAGCTAAGATGTGTTGAGTGCTCACCATGCGCACTGTTGTAAGCCCTATACGTGTGTTTCTCATTATAACTCTATGAGTTAGGTACCTATAAATCCATTTTATGCATGAGAAAATAGGCATGGAGAAGTTAAGTGGTTTCCCTAAAGTCACACAGCCAATTTGTGGAGAGCTGGGCTTGAACTCAGGCCTCTGGGCTCTTACCCTTTCCAATGGAATGCCTGGGCTGTGGGATGAGATGACTTCTCAGGCTTCTCTCAGCTCCAGTGTTGAGAGACAGAGAGAGAGAGAGAGAGAGAGAGAGAGAGAGAGGAAGGAGTGGTGCAGGAGGTAGTAGGATGATTATGCTACTGGCCAAGTTCAAGAAAGTCAATTGTGGAACAAGGTCCAGCTGATTAATACAGAGAGCAAAGTTTTTAAGTAGAGGACTTCCTCCTGGAATGTGGAGAGTCCACACGGGCATTAGCAGAGCATAATTAAAGACCAGGAATTCTCTGCCGTTCCATCAGCACTCCATCACTCAGAGGCAGGGTTGCAAGGGCTCCTGATGTGTCACCTTCACCTTCAGGGCCTCCTTGTACAGCCACCCACAGGACAGTGCACGAGGGTCAGGCAAGGAAGTAAATAAAAAAGGAATCTGATAATTCCTGACGGTGAGCAGCAGCTGATGCATTTAATGGGGGAGAAAGACTGGGAATCTCGCTTGATGGTGACCTAGGACTTCAGTCAGCAGGACACTGGCCCCTTTCCTCCCCCTCCCAGGCCGAAACCTTGTGTTTTGCCTTATGTCCATGGCAACCAAGTCTCCTTTTTGGTGAGGAGGAATGGGCTTCAGTAAACAGATCTATTTGTGTGATCCTATTACTCATTTGAAGCAATGTCACTCCTTTTTCCACTGTGGTCTGTGTGTCTGAGTCAGAGAGAGCGTACAACAGGGTTCTTTGAATTGATGGCTCACTCCCAGCCACTCTTGACTGACTGCCAGCTTAGCAGGGCGTAGCTTACCAACAAATCTTTTTTTTTTAAAGCCAGACTGATTCATAGAAACTCCTTTAAAACACGGTGAAAAGAAACCGCCCATTACACACCCCAGTACACCAGCAGAGGAAACTTATAACCTCGGAAGACAGGTCCCTCCCCTCAGTGCGGTTGCAAACCTTCAGAAGAGCGGACCAGGGCTGCTGCCAGCACCCGCCACTCAGAGCTCCTCTGTCGCTGAGACCCTCTAGGTAGGACAGCTCCCAACGCTGTGGGACTCTCGGCAAACTTTCTCCTTCCTTTCCACGGCTCTCCTTCTTCCGACCTCATCTAAGCTTTTCTTTTTCTTTTTTCCTTCACTATTTTTCTATGATTCTCTAAGAACCAAGTCCTCAAAACTTTTGGCTTAAAGTGGATACAGAGACAACTTTTTCCAGAAAGTTCAGAAAAGTGTATTTTGAGGACTTAGCCTGGGGAAATCAGCCGGACGGGGCTAAAATCGTGTCTGGCAGTGACTGGGTTCTCGCGTCAGGGTATCGAGGGAGCAGGGACTTTGAAACAAACCAGGATAGGATACTGTTTACGGAGGAAACAGCACACACCTCGGAAATGGCATTGGGAACTGGCCAGATGTTTTTCAGCTCCTCTGTTTTGATTCCGATTGCTTCAGGACTTGAGTTGTTTCTCTGCCTGCTGGTTGTTGGCTGGAATTTTTTGGGTGGTGGTGGATAGATAACTCGTTTTCAGTTTATTTTTCACGTTGCTTTTCCTGCAGGGTTGCTTCTCTATTCACTTCTGTTTAAATTTAAGTATTTTTAACTCCACACAGGATGGGAAGAGGGGTATTGGTTTGTTTAAAGAAAACTGTTGGCAAGGTGCGGTGGCTCACACCTGTAATCCTAGCACTTTGGGAGGCCGAGGCAGGCGGATCACCTGAGGTCAGGAGTTCAAGACCAGCCTGGCCAACATGGTGAAACCCTGTCTCTACTAAAATACAAAAATTAGCTGGGTATGATGGCAGGTGCCTCTAATGCCAGCTACTCGGGAGGCTGAGACGAGAGAATCACTTGAACCTGGGAGGCAGAGGTTGCAGTGAGCCGAGATTGCACCACTGCACTCCACCTTTAGAGAGAGAAAGAGAGGGAGGCAAATGGTGTTTCAAATGAAACGTGGGAGGGGTTCATTTGGTGGAAGCAGGAGCTGATGAGGATTCCAGATGCGTTCTCTTGGCCAGATGTGGAGGGTGGAGGAGGCAGAAGGGAAGCTGGGTTTGCAGGAGAGGGTGGGGCAGGGGAACTTCATCTGTGCCTGAAAAAATTGTTGAGTGGCTTTGTGCTTTCACCCCAGAGAGCTGCCTTTCAGTGCCAAGTGAAAAGATGGCATATCAGAAATGATGAGAGAACTTTTGAAAGAAAGTGGATGTGGAATTTCTCTGCACAGAGGGCAGTGATTATTTTGAAATCCTTATCTCTTCTCTCTCTCCCAAAATACGGTTGTATCAATGCAAACACTCCTGTTAATCATGAAGTAAATCTGGAGGAGTGAAGAAGGGTGCTTTTTCTATTTTTTTTTTTTTTATTGTTGTTAGGTTTGCATTTTGGGTGCGTATTTACCAAGGTGTGGCCCATTTCAACACAGACACTGGTATATTTTTTCCCCAAGTAAACAAGATGAGGAGAATGACAGGATTCAGCTTGTCTGACAAAGTTAGGCTTTTCCTTTAGAAAGGAGTACGCTGGGAGAGAAGATTTAGATGTAATCAACGCTGTGTGAGCAGGCAATGCTCCCTGTAAAACTGCCCCAGGAGGGATGATTCAGTAGGTATCAGGACGATGCTTCATGATGAGGGGAACTCCTACATTTGCTTCAAATGTTTATTATTTCCACATTACATGGATGTGGACTAGGGAAGCCATTATTAAATCAATCATGATGATATCCTGTGAAAATTATACAAATCTTTTAGCTGTGCAGGTTAAAACTAATAAGTAATGTCTGTCTAAACAGTCAGCACAGGGAAAGCACCGACAATTCTGGAGTGTAAACCATCATGAATCGCATTACTTGTAGCAACGTTTCACATTATACTGTAGCTTTATACACGAGAAAATATGCTACATGTTATTTCCAGGAGTTTGAAGACAGTTTAAAAAACGCTGTTCTGATTCCTGCTCTCTGCTCTTCCTCCAAGAAGTAGTGAGAGAGTCCCTTGGCTGTGGGAGCTTTTCTGGATTTCAGCTTTGACAATACAGAAATGTGAGGATTATTTTCTTCCTCCTGCTGCCTCCCACCCTCAGAGGCAGATCCAATTCCACCCAGACTCTGAAGAATGAGGCGGGGGTGGGGGCTGCAGGACATCCTGTCTGGCGCCCTGGTCAGAGAGCCCCCCACATTTTATATTGTTTGTGGGTACTGAACTGTCTTGGGAGTTGGCAAGAGGCCATGAAGGACCAACTCGGAGCAGATCACATCCTTAGAACCTGGCTACCTCCCAGGGCTACTGGGCAGACCACTGGGGAAAGGAAAGACATCCCTCCTGTGGATTGTGGAAAGGACTTACTGTGCCTTCCTCAGCCCTTCCTGCTTCCTCCAGAGATCAGATTAGGCCCATCCAATTCCCACCTTGTCAGTGGGCTTCATGGAGACCCACCCGGGAATGCCGACCCTCTTGGCTTGCTCTGGGTGGCTCTAGGGATTTCAGGTAGTGCCAGAAAGAGACACACCGAAGACCTAGAAAAACCTGTGGATGAGGCAAAACTGCTTTTCTGGAGACTCCAAGGAGCCTGGTGGGCACATAGCTGAAACTTGGCCACAGGAAAGGGCAGGAGGCAAGTCAGTTCCATTTCATCCTTCATTTCGTTCACAGAATTCTAAATTTGGGAGGGATCTTGGAGAGCAACTCATTCATTCTCCTACTGTATGCAGAAATCTAATTTTTACCCCATCTTGAACAGATGGCCATCCTACAGATCTTAAAATTTCCAGATGGGGGGAGCTCAGAGTCTCAGTGTGTACCTCCATGCTCATTCCTCTTGGCAGGACAGCTCTAATTTTATTAAGGTTCCTTAAATCTAGCAAAATCAACTTCCTTATAACTTCCTCATTTTGCTGGCCTGAAACGACTCAGAAGATACCTATTCTGGTTTTGTTGTTGCTCCACCCAGTGATTCTTATCCTCTAAACACTTAACCCCTACTTAATACTTAATACTTAATGAATACAACTTGATGGATCTAGATTGCATTATTTTTTCTTCTTCTTCTTCCTTTTTTTTTGGCCTAAGTCTCAGAAGAGCAGGGAGGGTTTTTGAAGTTTGAAAGTATGCACATAGTCAATCATACTCACAGAGTTTTTGATTTGGAGGTATTTCGTTTTCTAAACACATGAATATGGTTCCTTTTTTAAATTCCCACATGTATGTACGTAGCTGCCTAACACAAAAGCTCAGGCATATGTGGGACTCTCAGACGTACATACTCGGAGCGACACACCCAGTGTTGCTACCTCTTAGGTCATGGTTAGATCAATCTAGTACTTCTAGCTTCTAGCTAGGCCTTTTGGGGATTGTCCCATAACTTGATTCATAGTTCATGTAACCCACGCCTATACACTGTCACCACCCATCACAGTAACTATGAGAATAGGCTGTCCGTCAAGTGTAGCCTCCTTCTAATTGCTGGCCAGCAATCTGGGTATCAGCCCCTTGAGAAGAGCTCATAACCCTTAACCAGTGTAGAACTGAAGTTTTCTGATCATCAGCTTCCCTTTTCCAATACTTCTCCCAGCTCCGCCCAGGTGACCTTGAATTTCTGGACCGCACTTGCTATTATTCAGTCATCAGGGAATCCTAAATATGGCTCCAATTAGGGGTTTACTTGAATCTCCATCACCCGGCCCCGGCATACACATGTCCAGAGACTACTCTTTGCTACACTTCAGTCTCTGGTGTCCCGCGTGGGTAAAACCATTTCCTTCAATTTACCCGGGAGATTCACTGATACTGAAGCAGAGAGATGAAAGCACAAACACCAGTGGTGATTGCTGCTTCTCTCGCTTCCTTTTCGGCAAAATGTTGGGGTCGTTTTCTTTTCTGTCATGGTGATGGCATTTCCCTGGAACTACAATGGACTCCTGCTGTGGGTGCCCTTGGCCTTATGTGGCTGTGGCAGTCTTTCTATTTGCTGAGCTTCTTTCACAAATTATTTCTTCAAATGGGGCAGTTGAAATAGAGAGCCCTTTCAGCACCAGTTGAAACCGTGGCAAGAATCCTGGAGCAGATGGAAGACAGCTGACTGGGAAGACAGAGGGGCGGGGTGCTGTCTTGACTCTGCAGTGTAACCACAGGCGAGGCGCTTGTCTTCTTGCTTTCAGAAGTTAAACTTAGTGGTTCTTTCAGACCCCTTATGGCTCTGAGATTCTAAGATTCAGCCAGGCATGGTAATCCCAGCTACTTGGGAGACTGAGTTGGGAGGATCACTTGAAGCCAAGAGTTTGAGGCCAGTCTGGGCAACATAGTGAGATCCTGTCTCTAAAAGGAAAATTTTAAGAAGCAGGGCATGGTGGTACATGCCTGTAGTCCCAGCTACTCGGGAGGCTGAGGCAGGAGTATTGATTGAGCCCAGGACTTTGAAGCTGCAGTGAGGTGTGACTGTATGACTGCACTCCAGCCTGGGTGACAAAACAAGACCCTGTCTCTAAAAACAAACAAACAAAAAACAAAAACAAAACAAGATCCTACCATTTCTATTTTGAGAAATCCCTTGGCTGATGCTAACAGCTAGTTTAATCCATAAAAAATTGGTAGAATACTGAAACAAGGCAACCCGTGGCATTGAAATGGGCATTTTACAGAGGATTCTTGGCTCCTAGGTGCCTTGAGGACCCACGCAGCCTCCTCTGCCCCACCCACTCAGAGATTCTTTAGGCGTGGTGGTCCCCGGACTGACTCTCAGATAGCCATGAGAATTCATCCAGCACTAGGGCTAAAAGAAAGAGGCTTGAGTAGTTAAACGTAAAGGGTGCCAGCTCAGATGAGGAGGGCAGGCTGGGTCCACAAAGATTGATAGCAGCAAAGCATTCACCAGGAACGGAATCAGGCTCAGGGAGAAACTGAGCTGGCCCTGGGAAAGAACCTCCACCCTCTTCTTGAGGAGGGAGACCCTGCAGCATGAGGGTGTGGTGCACAGGTGTGGACGGGAGCCAGAGAGGAAGAATTTGAGAGGAGGAAGGGGAAGGTGCAACCAGGACAGGAGGGAGGGCGGGAGAGCAAGAGGGACGCTGTTTCCCAGCCTGTGTGTTGAGGGAGGAGGCAGGCAGAAAGACCTAGAGAGCTAAGTGGATAGAGAAAGACAGAAGGGGGCAAAAGAGCAAGAGACAAGTGGTGAGGATGTTTCCCCTCCTATCCTTCTGCTCTTGTTTGGGGACCACCCACCCTCAGTATTTCAGGACAGTCCTTCGGTCAAAATCCTATTCTTTGTCCCCTGCGAAGCATCTTTTGTTGCATCGTCTATGTCTTGTTTTTTCAGGATAGTTGCCACCTCCTAGGTTTCATCTGAGTTTCCATTACATGTGCCCACCAGGCTGGAACCTCTTCAGTGTTTCTCCTCTTCCAGGTCAGATCAGAGCTGAGAGCAAAATGGGGTCCTTGATGCTTAGACCTCTTGTTTCAAAGAATCAAAGACCCTTCCCCAAGAGGCTGGAGAAGGGGAGTTGGAGAGAGGTTTGCTACCCTCAAACAACTAGTTTGGGGCAAGCCGGTGTGTTCACATTGACCTCAGAGAAAGTTCTGAAGCTGAGACCTGGAGCAGCTTCTCCATGCCTGGGTGGGATGGGGACTCCTGTGCCGGGGCGGGGCCCAGAGCTGAGGGTTAGAAGCTTGCCGGGAGTTTGCAGGGGGATCTGGTTCGGGCCCGTGGTGGCCAGGTAGGCTGGCTCTGCAGGGTGGGCCTTCTCAGCAAAACAACAGGGAGAAGCAGTGGCCTTTGAAAACCCTGTGATTTTACCATTGGCACTGCTTCGGGGGGTATATGCGGACTCTCTGATTAACTCAGAGAGGGTAGGAGGAAAAGAGGAAACAGCAGATCTGGTAGAAGCTCTAGAACAAGAGACGGGAGAGAAAAAACATTTCCACCCTGGCCTGGAAGGCGTGAAACGGTGGCTTCAGTTCTGATTCGAGTCCGCTTCTCCTCTGAGGACATGCATTTCCTTCTTGTCAAGGGGTTGGACTGAATGACCTCGATGCCTCTAAACCTCTAAAGAATGAATTGCAACGAGGCCCCGAGCCCACCACCGATGGGTCTGGGGTGTCTCTAGGCAAGGGGCCTCCCCTCCCAGCTCGCCGCCCTCCAGGAAGCTGCAGCCTTGCCGGTTCAAGCATGTTGCGCCATCTACTGTCGGTCCCGCCCAAGCGCCGCTGGGCCCGGCCACACCTAGGTTTTCTTCCCAAACCCGTAGTTATTATCTTGGCAACCTCTCCCTTGAAGACATTTTGGCTGCCAGAACACTCCTTTGTCAGAAGCAGAAGGCAACTGACGCTTCCGTCCTCACCCAGGGAACATCGCCCGATCCCTTGACCAGCTGCAGTCTGGGGGCGTGGGTTGGGCCCTGGCTTCACAGCCGGGGTCTGGCCTCCGTCTTTGCAGATGTTGCCCAGATCCACCCCTCCCCTGGACACAAAGGCGGACAAGCGGAAATAGAGAGAGGTTATTCTCCTTGGGAGCATTTGCAAAACCAATATTCATGCCGCTTGTTTGCTTTTCGCCTAACTGTTGGTCCCCAGGCTCTGCCAGAGAAGCCTAAAGCCCATTTCTCTGGCCCGAGCCTCTCATTTTACACAGAGGAAGAGAGCAACCTAACCAGGAACTGTGCGGCCCCCAGCTCTGTGCCTGGCACAGGCCTTCAGCCCTCGCTACCCCTGTGAGTTCTACAGGTCACAGTTCAGACATGGTGGGGCCAGGTTGGAGCTGAAAAGCCCTGCTCTGTGCTGTTTTGTACTCTGTGCCTCTAGGAGCCACTGACCGGAGAGGTCATGTGATTTTTCCAAAGTCAGCAGTTGGTCAGGGGCAGATGTATTATGAAAATCTGGTTCTCTCTCCCTCATACAGTGGTTTACCCCACTCCCAACCCATCCCTAGTCTACACAGCATCAAACACGACTTGCTGTGTAATAACCCCCATTTATGATAGCCTGCATTTGGGAGATGAAAAAAAATAATTGTTTTCCCTGCAGCATGTAGGTCCCTATTAACTTTTGCGGCTTGATTGACTGATGATGTTTCTCCTGGTCGTAAAATCTGCCCTGGTATTTTAAAACATCAAGTCCTACCTGAGGTTCCTTCCTTCCACACCAAACATGAGCTATGCAGAGGCTAGAGGATACAGCCCTTGAGAATCCTTTTTCTCCCCATGTTTCGAGCGAAGAAATTAATGCCCTACTTTCCCACCCCTGCATAAAAACAATCTTGAGAATGGAAAAGTACACTTGACATAAAACAACAATAACAATGGCCAGAGAGGCTCATCCAAGGTCTCATGCACTCAGCCTGCCTTTAATGCCAGTCTTTTCCTCCGCCACATCCTCTCTGGCTGCTCCCAGAAGGGAGCGCTTCCTTTTCTGCTTTTGTGTTACGTGGGCATCCATTTTGCCAACCCAAATGATCCTTCATGGGAAACAAACACAGCAAAACCAAACCAACAAAAGCCAAGTGCTCCCGACGTGCACAGAGGACAGAAAAGCTTTCGTGCCACCCTGCGCGGTGTCCTTAGGAAGGAGAGACAGCTGCGGAGTTTCAGGTGTCACGCTGGGGAAGGCGGTGTGGGGACAGTTGACTCATGGGGGTCGGATGACCAGAAGCAACTATGCCTCTCATCTCTCCTCGTGCCTTGGAGGAAGCACCATGTCTTTGGTCAGATGCTGTGAGAAAGCTTTCCCCAAAGTTTACAGTTATCCTGAAAGAGATCAGAATTTCACTGTCTGAAAAACATCGGCCAACAAAAAGACAGGGAGTGTCTAGCAGTAATCTCGGGACCATGTTATGACTTGACTGAGATTTTGAGATCTAAGGTAAGGGCCTCTAGTGAATCTTCTGATAACCCGGTAGTTCTGCTGTTAAGACAACTATGAAGAGTCTAGTTGGATAATCTATGAAGAGTCTAGTTGGATAATCTCACAGGCAGAACTAAAGGTGGTGTGGTCGTTGCCAAGAGCACGCTTGGACATATTGTCAGAAAAATCTTTCTAATCAGGGAGGGGATCCTGGTAGGTAGTGAGCTCCCCACGACTGAAGGAGTTTAGACATGATTTAGATAGTTCTTGGATTTAGATTTGTAGATGACTTTCTTGAATTGAAAATGAATTTTAAAGACCTCCCTCTTCAGTCCTGAGATTCTATAATTCAAGAAGTAGAGAGAAAGGTTAAATCTGCAGACAAACTAGTGTTTATAAATTTAAGATATTTTCTTTGCATTCACATATTTCCTCTTGAACAAAAGTCAACACATGCATATATACCCTTGTATATTCAAATGCTCTCAGGACGTAGTCACATATTTACATAGGTATTTCTATAGAAATTTATCACAAAGTTTGCATGCAATAAGTTACTCAATACCTAGTTGTAGTAAAGTATTAAACAATTTCTGAAAAACAATAAAGGACTAAAGTCCATGTATGTTAAAAAAAATTTTCCCTCTAGAATTCTGTGTTTATTATGAAGTCTTCAGTCATTTTGACATTATTTTTCCATAGGGAAGAAAATATGGCCATCCTTAATTCATTTATTTGTTCCTTGAACGGATATTTATTTGTTACCTGTCACAGGCAAGACTCTCCCTTCGAGGACTTAAAGTCTTGGTGATGTCATTAGTGGTTTTAGTAAAAAGCTATGTAAGGGCAATAGAATAAGAGAGGGAAGAAACTACTTCTAACCTATGGATCTGGGAAGGCTTTTTAGAAGAGGTAGGATTTTGCCTTGGTTGAAAAAAATTTGATAGGCAGTCACTGAAAGAAGAATGCAAAAGCAGGGCTTTTATTCTTGGAAACCAAATTCTTGGGATTGCAAAGGCCAGCTAGAGGTGTTTGAAGCCTCTTTCCTGGTGATTGGTGGTGGTAGTGCTGGGGTTCTTGAGCAGGGGCGCGCCATGGTCAGATAACCCAGTAGCGGGTAGGAGATAGGTTAGAGGGGAGGAGTTCAGAGACAGGATCATGGGAGAGGCTGATGTCACGGTCAGGCTAAGACCTGAACTGGACAATCGCAATGGCAATGGGAATGGAATGGAAGGAAGGATGTGAGATAACTAACAGAGGTAGATGCTCAGGGTAGGACTGTGATGTTTTGGGCAACAAAAGTGGAATGAGGGGAAGGGAAGATAGGATATTTGGCAGTGGCCATTACTGCTGTCTTCTCCCCAGAAAAACCTGGTCTGTCTTAAGCTACCAGGGAAATGCCAGCCAGATCCATCCCCTGCTACTCAGAAAGCTCTCTCGTGCCCTCTTGTAGAGAAGAAGGTCTCCACAATGCCTTTCATCTCGGAGAATCTCACCCACTCTCAAATGAATCATGGAAATTCTGCCTGTGTTGGCCTCTCTTTAGCCCCTGATTTCTAAGCATGCTCCCCACCTCCCCTGACCTCTCAGCTCAGGCTAATTCTTCAGTGACTCAAGCCCCAGGATTCTGACCACTTCCTTCACTGGAGAAGTGGGTTTCTGGTTGCTGTATTCTATTGCATTGTTCCTAGTCATTGTGCCTTAGACCACTCTTAAAGAATTGCTGCTGCCTCTAGGCCTTGCGGCAGTTCAATAAGCACAGACTTCTGCACAGGAGGAAGTTATCTGATTCCTAGCTTAGCAATCACGGAGCCAAATTACGTACCTCTAAAATTCCCTTCGGTTCCTTAGGAATCGATTATTCTCAAAGTCTCTGCAGAATTAGTTACCTACCAGAAAAGGAAAGGCTCCCATGGGGGCCTGAGTAATTTCTCACCCGTCAGAGAACCCTCAAAGTGTTAGGGCTGCCTGAACAAAGGCCACAAGGCAATGTATTGCAGTCTCAGGGCTATGTTCCTTTGATTCTTTCATTTGTGTGTGTGTGTGTGTGTGTGTGTGGGAGGGAGAAGCCAATAAAGATTTAAATAGGTGGAGATAACTTGGGTGGTTATCCCTCTTTCCCTTATCTCATATCTCATAGTAGTCCTTTAGGGCTATAGTCACCTGCAATTTTAATCCTCAGAGTTATGTCTTCCCCTTCCCTCCCCTCCCCTCCCCTCTTCTGTTTTATTTGAGACAGAGTCTTGCTCTGTCCCCCTGGCTGGAGTGCAGTGGTGTGATCTTGGCTCACTGCAACCTCCACTTCCTGGGTTCAAGCGATTCACCTGCCTCAGCCTCCCGAGTAGCTGGGACTACAGGCACGCGCCACCACGCCCGGCTAATTTTTTGTATTTTTAGTAGAGAGGGGTTTCACCATGTTAGCCAGGATGGTCTCAATCTCCTGACCTTGTGATCTGCCCGCCTCGGCCTCCCAAAGTGTTGGGATTACAGGTGTGAGCCACTGCGCCCAGCCCTCTTTGTTATTTTGAGATGGAGTTTCACTCTTGTTGCCCAGGCTGGAGTGCAATGGTGCAATCTCAGCTCACTGCAACTTCCGCCTCCTGGGTTCAAGCGATTCTCCTGCCTCAGCATCCCAAGCAGCTGGGGTTACAAGCATGCGCCAAGATGCCTGGCTAATTTTTTGTATTTAGTAGAGACAAGGTTTCACCATGTTGGTCAGGCTGCTGTCGAACTCCCTCAGAGTTATTTCTACTAACTATCACACATTTTCTGTTACCTCAGAACTTTATCTAAATACTGAATGGTCAGTGTTCACGAGGTTTGCATTACAGATAGGAGCACAAAGACACCTCTGCTGTAGTGTGGTCTGGGCAGTGCGGGAAGAAAAGGAGGAATAGTGGTCAGAAACAAAAGACGGTGGTCGGCGGTAGGGAACGGCAAGCCTGTCCGTTAGGGCAGAAAGAACAGAAAAGGCTTATCAGAGTTCCGTGTGTGGTTCCAAGGTGCTGATCTCCGTTTCTCTTAACAATTACTTTTCTCCAGAGTCAGCATACACAGCTCCTATACCTTTCTAAGTTTCCCACCCAGCCCTACTGCCCCTGTGCCACGTATGTTAGGTAGGTGAGTCTTAAGAAGGAGATCATCCTCCACTCACAGTGGTGGGTACAGAAATGTGTTCCTGGCATCCCACACGGAAGTCAGTGGACAGCCTGTCCTTTAAGAATGCAAGGAACTGATGAGCTCTGCTGGCCTAGGTCTGGGAGTCTAAGCACCACAAATGAATGCTGTTATGCGCGTTCCCCTACAACTTTGGGACTGCCCAGTGCACCAAATGCTCTGCAAAAAGCAGGCCTTGCTTCAGAGTCTTCAGAATTGCAATGCTGTGATTCTCTGCATCTTGGTTTGAGCTACCCCACGAGGACTAGGGGTATGCTTTCCACTGGAGAGTGCCACCCATAGCATTTGAGAGAGGGGTGAGGGAGAAGTCTATTATTGTTTTAGTGAAACGCATTGCTAAGAAATAAGTAGTAGCCACCAATACTTCCAATGATATAAATTCTCATAAATGGTATTCTTTTCAGTGCCTTTGTATGAAGCAAGATGCACAGTGGGGCAGGGAATGAATCTCCCCACAAGCTACCCTGCAAGTAATGGGTGGGTGGAAGTTTCAGGAGCAGGATTCTTCTGTTATTCTACTCTGCTATTTAATAGATGCCCAGACATTCACTCATTAGGTACCACTAATGGTTTTTTCATAAAGACCTCGATGATTGCCTCCTTCCAGACTGAGGATTTCCCTGGGGGGTGGGAGGTATCTAGCATAGTGTAGAGACTGGGTAACTAGGCATGATTCAGCCCAGAAACTCAAGAAGATAATCCAATCTGTTTTCACCTGTGTTGGGGGAAGCCCATTGAAAATAATGGAAGCCCCTCTAAACTGACAGTGGATGATATTCATAGAACCTGACAAATTATGGGGTTGTGAAAAGACGGAGAAGTTGTAGCTCCAGCTAAACAGCCCTTCCTTCTGGCTGGATACAGCAGCTAAAAGCAGAGAGAATTGTGTGTTTCCTGCAAGAAGAATACTTGCTAACTCAAGATACTTCGCTTCTTTCCATAGTGAAAAGACAGGGAGGGCACAATCACAAAAATCTGAGATGAAAGAGAGTTGCTCTTTTGCTTGATTCTCACATCCATTCCTCCAGCCTGCAATGGGCAGGGAATATGGTCAGGTGGATCCAGGGGCCAGGAACTCGCACACACCACCAGGGCTGTGATGCCCGAGGTGCTGTAGGAGGGGTCATTGAGACAGAGAGCATGAGCCGGGCAGAGGAATTCAGACTCGACTTCAGGGGTTAAGAGCAACGCAAGGAGAGAAAATGCTGCTGAATTCCCGACAGCCTACGGGGGGATGTTTTCTGCTGCTCATTTAAGTGGCCTCTTTTGGTGGATTATATTCTGTTATTGGCCCCTCCAGTCCCTCCCACTTTTAGGAGAAGGATGTTTGTAAATTAGAAGCAACAGGAACAAGAAAGTCATCTGAAGAGCCCGAGGAGGATTAAACATAAGTACTTGTTATGTAATATTTGTAATTCACTGCAATCAGTCTGTTCCTCTCCCTGTAGGGAGCAAGGAGATCAGGACCTGGTGAAGTGTGAATCTTGGGGAGTATGAGGAGGATGGGCCGAGAGAGTGAACTTTCTCCTGGTCATTCTTGAGGGTGTGCTCTTAAAGGCCTCCCCCTGTAAGGGGCAAGGGTTAGAAAAATGACAATTTCTGAGGGGACCGAAAGGATTCTATACACCCTGCCTCATGAACTAGACAGCAGATCTCTTATTACTTGGACTTAACATTGGGCAGCCTAGTGACTAACTGGGTTGAGTTGACAACAGCTACTCAGCTTCACTTACGAATAGTAGTGATCATGATAACTGCAGCTAAAGCAACCCCATTATTAGTAACTGCCATGTGCCAGACACTAGGTGTTTTACATAAGTAATCTGAATTCATCCTCACACTTCCCTTTGCAACTGACATTGCGACTTCCACTTTCTAAATGAGGGAACTGAGATGAGCGGTCAAATAACTTGATGTGATTCTAATTCAACCTCTGTCTGATTCAAAAAACCCTTTTTGCTGTTCATTTAAGTCAAGCAGAAAATTGCGAACGTGTGCTAGAACCTGAGAAAAGCAAAAATGAATCTGAAAGTGTGGGGAGATTATTAATAGCAGACATGAAAGCTCCAACCTGTCCCCTGAAGAGGCAGGATAAACGTCCTAATTTTTGCATTCACAGTTAAACTGGACACCTTCCTAAAAAACAGCCTAGGTTGGAAGGTAGTGGCCAGATTGGGAAGGGGCTGTTGGAGAGGGTCAGGCAGAATAGCGGAAGCCAGTGTCTGCCTCTCATTCACTGCCTGCAGAGAGCAAGGCACCCTGATATTAGATCATTCTAGATTTTTGGTTGCCTGATGAAGAAAGTGAGAGGAGATAAAAGGCATGTGAAGTGTTGGAATTATAGTATCAGTGCTCTCTAATAAATACCTGGTGTGGCATGGAAGTGGCTCAAGCACACTCAAAGCGTCAATTAAATTCGGTGGAGGGAGAGAGGGCAGCAGAACAATTTCAGGATGTGCCTGGCCATCTCCTCCCTGGGTCGGGGCATCCACACATCCATTCTGCCTAGGGTGTGAATAACCTCAAGCCCTTTCCTTTTGCCATCCCTCTGATCCTGCACTGCTTTGTGACAGACAGTCTTAGGCATGACAAAGCTCTCCTTCTCTAGCTGACATAAATCAGAATCGCCTCCCTCATGTGTATCCTTCATACTTCCTTTATTTCCTAGGCTTTATGATCATCAGGCTCCCTTCTTTTCTGCTGTCATTATGGCTGAAAGCTTTTGTTTATCCTGCACATTCTTAATCAGTGTTAGTTCCCAATCCTCCCACTCTGTGATTTATGCATTTGCCTGTCTTCCATATTGAGTCCTGAAGGACTGGAGTTTGTGTAAATGTCATGTACAAGGAGAAGGCACATTTGGTGGTATCTCAAGCTGCATACTTTGAAAGCCCCCAGAACCATCATACTGAGCTGTGGAAAATAAGGTACTCTGCCCAGACCAGTGGCAGGCTTCCTGCCATGAGACACACAGAGCTCAAAGGCTCAGGTGTAGTAACACTAGTCTGAAACGTTCAGTCAGGGGGTGACCATACCATTAAACTGTAATTAGGTTGTTATAATTATTAAAAACCAAACATCATTATAATAATAGGATTGTGTCTCTTACATTTTATACCTCACCCGGGATCAAATTAGTAGCCTATTCAGTATATGGGCATTGAGTAATAGCTGCTATTCTTCGGAAGGCATTCACGTCTATTAAAAGTGCTGGGTGAGCAATGCGATGAAGGCATGGGCATTTTCCTAGT
Organism: Cacajao melanocephalus; assembly: GCA_963573385.1. Classification (NCBI taxonomy): domain Eukaryota; kingdom Metazoa; phylum Chordata; class Mammalia; order Primates; family Pitheciidae; genus Cacajao; species Cacajao melanocephalus. Next base: position 25,075 of record CAUYLG010001234.1, on the reverse strand, counting down.
GGAAAATGGACATTTATATGACATTGTTGCATAGAAACCTGGAAATGATAAAGGCCTACTTCTTTGTAAATAAAAGTCCTACTTTTAACCTCTAAAACACAAACAAAATAAAATATTAACCATTATCATAAAATGTTCTTGTTCCTTTTTTCAAATAGAATGTATTAGAGAAATGAGTATGTAAATACCTAAGAAGAAACGAATTATGTTTACATGTAGGTATGTATAACTGGATGCACAGGCACTTAAGCAAATCAGAACTAGGTTACGGGGGTGTTTTCAGGAATTTATGATTAGATTGTGATGGTTTTTCGTGCAGCTCTTCCCCATTTTAGCAGATAGCCCACACGTGTGGGACAGCTGAGTCGTCTTATTGAATCTGACAGTAACCATTTTTGTCCCTTTGTTTTTCTTTTCAGAACTCTCTTTGCTCACGAGTTACCCCAAAACAAGCCAGGATGTTGGTATTGCTGGCTGGTATCTTTGTGGTCCACATCGCCACTGTTATTATGCTATTTGTTTGCACCATTGCCAATGTGAGTAATGTTCTTTTGTTCATTCACTCATTGAGAAATCATTCAAATATTTACGTCAAGTGCACAAAAGAAGTTTAAGCCACAGCCCTCGCCCTTCATGAACTTACAGCTCAGTTGTGGGAAAACAAAATAAACACAAGCTTGCACTTCAAACAATTAAATAACGAGAGGATAAAGGTGAATGGAGGATACTGATAAAGGGCTGGAGGATACAGTGCGCCTTCTTCCGTCTCTAGAGGAACCTGCCTAGCAGCAGGGGTGGGTGGAGCTTGAGGTGAATCCGGAGGACTGGGGGATGGATGAGGTTTCTCTTGGGGAAAGAGGGAAGGGGGAAAGCTCATAGGGATGCATTCAGGTGGGAGTGCTAGCAAAGGAGCACATGCAGAAAGGACAAGCTTTGGTCAGAGGATAAGGAAGACGCCTATGTGGCTGGAGCAGAACTTCCCCTCCTCCTGGGAGCCTTGATTGGAAGGATAGATGGGAAGAAGAGGATGACAGGCTTTGATTGCTAGATTTACACATTCAAATTTTTAGCAAAGAGTAGCACGTGAAAGTGGAGTTTTGCAGGATTAACCTGGTGCCACTCAATTAACTCAGAAAAAAGCAAGAAAAAAAAATGAAGGTAGCAAAAGTCTTTTCTCTCCGAAACCTGGGCTACTCTGACCTCTAGTGGTGCCTTATAGCGCCCAATTTACTTTTACTTCTGCTTTTCTCGGAAAAAAAGCAAGCCGGCTCCTTGGACTAAAGCCAAGACCACCCATCGCTAGGCAGGCAAACAATGGTTTCAGAACCTATTTAGGTCCCTATCACAGTTAAAGGATAAGTGGGTTTTAAAGCTCAGATAGAAGAGCTTTGCAAACATTGGTGGGTGTGATCGCAAGCAAGGCTAATTTAAGAATAATTGCGATAAGACAACCCCCGCCCATGTGACCTCCTCATTTTGTAATTTAGCCATTCTGTATGCCAACTTTTAAATCTATCCAGATAAATCTGATAAGCTTCTTCAAAGTGTATTAATGAGCGCCAAAGTGCTGCGTATCTGTGAATTACCAGCCCCTAACATAAGGCTCGGCACACACACACTTGTTTATTGAATGAAGAGCAGGGATTGGTGCAGGTGACTGCATGTGTCTGGCCCTGCCTTTCCAGTGTGTGCATTTGTGTGTGTGCGTAGACAGAACCCTGAACTTGTTTTCTATTCCAGAAGGACAATGCTTTTTCTTGGGCCAGGCAGGAAGGGATGGCGGCACCATGATGAACCTGGGGGAATCCATTCGGGTCACCCTTCAGCTACTTGCTGTAGCATTTTACTATCAAATTACTTTGCATGTTGTGACAGTCAAGTTTGATCCTTCTGTTTAGATGAAAGTGGCTTATTAACCACCAGATTCATCGTTATTTTCCCAGTGGGTCTTATGTTTCTTAATTGTTTTCAGTTGAACATTTCACTTTTTTTCCTGGTAGCCAGGGACTTAAGTGAAGCAATCTTGTTAGAGTATATGAATTGCACATACCGAAGTCCTACCTAAGCCAATTTCCTCATCCAAGGCTTCCAGAACCTTAGAATTTTAAACCGCTGTGGTTGAATTACTTCCATTTTGAATTACTTCCAGTCATGAAGAATGTGGAGTCCAGAGAGGAGTAGGTGATTTCTTTCTTGGTTTCACATTCTTCTCTCTCTCTTCTCTTAAAGAGAAGCCTGTCTGGAGGTGGAAATAAGGTCCTATTAAAACTTAATCGGACCTTATTTCCACCTCCAGATAGGCTGCTTAGCCATAGTAGCTGAATAGAGTCTCTTCATTACAATTTGGTCCTGATGCAAGCTGATTGGTTATTTTCTTTTTAAATCAGAGGGTCAGCTTTCAATCAATGTTTCTTTTCTTCTGATTTCAGGTCTGGATGGTTACCAATGTTGGAGACATATCAGTAGGTCTTTGGGGAAACTGTACCAATGGTGACTGCAATGGCAGCCTGTCATATGGCAATGAAGGTGTGTATGAAGATATTGACCCAGGGCTGACAATAGGTGTGGTCAGGAACATTCAGCCCTTGGAGTGACGTAATGCCCTGTTCTCCTCGCCCTGTGCCTACAGATGCCCTCAAGACAGTGCAGGCCTTCATGATTCTCTCTATCATCTTCTCTGTCGTCTCCCTTGCGGTCTTCGTGTTCCAGCTCTTCACCATGGAGAAGGGAAATCGATTCTTCCTCTCGGGGGCCACCATGCTAGTGTGCTGTGAGTATCTCATGGGTAGACTCCAGTTTACACTTTTAAGTCCGTCTTACCATCTGTGCTTCTGGCAACCTGAACAGATTAGCGCATTGTTCAGTGAAACTTCCTTGTGCAATTTTCTCCTCTGGTTATTTGTTCTCTTATGGAGAACCTTGAATTGCTGCTTGTATTAAGAATCCTCATCTGCTTCATTGTTCAAAACCAGTGCTCCTGGGTAGCTACCAAGTGGCAGCACATACCTGTCAGTAGCACATGTGTACAAGACACTTGAAGAAGGCAGAAAGGCAGGAGTTCTGAGAAAGATGAAACCACTGCCACAATGCACACAATTATTGTGATTCTCATTCGATTGTCCTTCTTTCCCAATGTACTCGGTTTGGTGGAAGGACATGCTCTTTTGCATCCCTGAATAGCTTGCCTAGACCCAGAGGGCCAGACAGGACAGCTGGATGGTAGGCATGAGGTTCTGCGTTTTACATCACACTATGACCACAGAAACCAGTGCAGAGATCAGAGATCAGACACCTCTAATTTATCAACATACCATCAAGCTTGGCCCAGGGCACATCTAACAGAACTCCTGTTTAGGGACAAACAACCAAAGTTCATTTTCCTATTGCTAATGAGGGAAATAGGATCTTCTTAAAATTAGGAAAGCTTTTTCTCAATTTTAATGTAAAGAAACACATTGATACATCTCCTTTTCCTCTGCAGGGCTGTGCATTTTGGTAGGAGCCTCCATCTACACTAACCATTATGCAAATGGCAATGGAAGCTACTTCCAGTCGGAGAGTCACCATGGCTATTCCTTCATCCTGGCCTGGATCTGCTTCTGCTTCAGCTTCATCATCGGCATTCTCTATCTGGTCCTGAGAAAGAAATAGGGCCAGACGAGTTCATGGGGATCTGGGGGGTGGGGAGGAGGAAGCTGTTGAATCTGGGAGGGAAGTGGAGGTTGCTGTATAGAAGAAACCAAGATGGGGAGGGGGGAGGGGGAAGGAAAGCGGGGAGGTCAAATCCCAAACTATTACCAGAGATTCTCCACTGCCAAGCCCCTGCCCTGGGGAGAAAGTAGTTGGCTAGTACTTTGATGCTCCCTTGACGGGGATCAGAGAGCCTCCCTTGCAGCCACCAGACTTGGCCTTCAGCTGTCCTCAGTGACACACACTGTCTGGGGCCCCATCAGCTGTCGTACCACCAGCCCCACTTCCCAGGTGAATTCTGGGTCACACACTGAGGTCCACAGACCTACTGCACCAAGTTAAAATAGCGGTACAAGTTCTGGCAAGAGCAGATATTGTCTTTGTGCTGAATACGCTAAGCCTGGAAGCCATCCTCCCCTTCTGACCCAAAGCAAAACATCACATTCCAATCTGAAGTTCGTAGAGGGGCACTTTGGCCAGCGAGCCATTGTCCCTCTTTGGAACAGATATTTAGCTCTGTGGAATTCAGTGTCAAAATGGGAGGAGGAGAGAGGGTTTGTAAGATCACATTGGTGGGTTAGCTAAACCAAGAAGGAGACCTTTTCACAATGGAAAACCTGGTGGATGGTCAGAGCCCAGTCCAGACCTCACACATGGCTGTCCCTCATGGAGACCTCATGCCATGGTCTTTGCTAGGCCTCTCGCTTAAAGCCAAGGCAGCTCTTCTGGAGTTTCTCTAAAGTCACTAGTGAACAATTCGGTGGTGAAAGTGCCACACAAACTATGGGATCCAATGGGCAGTCTTGCAACAGTGCCACATTAGGGTTATGTTTTTAGGATTCCCCTCAATGCAGTCAATGTTTCTTTTAAGTATACAACAGGAGAGAGATGGACATGGCTCCTTGGAGCGCAATCCTATTCCTCTTCCTCTAACTTGTAAACTTTTGAGGAAGTTTTGTCTATTATTGATATTGAGAATCAGGGCTCCTAGGCTCAGTGGTAGCTCTGGCTTAGACGCCATCTGGAGTGATCACCTCCTGGGACCCTGCCTATCCCTCTTCACAGGTGAGGCATGGCAATTCTGGAAGCTGATTAAAACACACGTAAACCAAAACGAACAACAGGCCCTTGGGTGAAAGGTGCTATATAATTGTGAAGTATTAACCATGCTATAGTTCAGCCATGATAAGAACAGAGTGCCTGCATTCCCAGGAAAATAAGAAAATTCCATGAGGTAAATAAAAATATAGGTGATGGGCAGATCTTTTCTTTAAAATAAAAAAGCAGAAACTCTTGTGGTACCTAGTCAGATGGTAGAAGAGCTGTCTGCTGCTGCAGGAGCATCTCTATATAGGACTTAGAAGTAGTATGTTATTCCTGGTTAAGCAGGCATCGCTCTGCCCTGGAGCAGCTATTTTAAGCCATCTCAGATTCTGCCTAAAGGGTTTTTCTGGAAAGACATTTCCTTTGTCACCCTGAGAAGATCTACCCCAGGGAGAAGCTGAGACATCTTGCCCACTTTTCTTTATTAGCTTTCTCCTCATCCATTTCTTTCATACCTTTCCTTTTTGGGGAGTTGTTATGCCATGATTTCTGGTATTTATGTAAGAGGATTATTACTAATTCTATTTCTCTATGTTTATTCTGGTTAAGGAAATGTTGAGGACAAGCCACCAAATTACGTGGGCTGGGGTTAGAAAGATTGGCCAGCAAAAACTGTGGGATGATGAATTTTGTCATTATGATTTAATTATTGCATGATTATAGAAGGCTGTCTTAGTGCAGAAGCATACTTACATATCAGACATATCTAAAGGAAATACTCACATTTTGTTAAGAAGCATGACTGGAGTAAACCATGTATTCCCTTGTCTTTTACTTTTTTTTCTGTGACATTTATGTCTCATGTAATTCGCATTACTTTGGTGGGTTGTTCTAGTACTGTATTGGGCTTCTTCGTTAATAGATTATTTCATATACTATAATTGTAAATATTTTGATACAAATGTTTATAACTCTAGGGATATAAAAACAGATTCTGATTCCCTTCATTGTGTGACAGTTTTCTTTCCAAAAAAATGTGGAAAAATATGTATAATTGTAACACTTATCCCTCATTAAGCTACCTATCAATTTGATTTGGACAACTTGACATGTATTTGAGACATTAAGCCTCTTTCTGTTAATATGTTAGGCATTTCTGCAATAGCTCTTTCAGGCAACTGAATGCTATTAAGCATAGTTTTATCTCCCTTTAATTAAACCTCTTAGGCAAAAAAATGGAACTTCATAAGCTAATACATTAGAAAGGGGTTATGATTATGATTTTAAATCAGAAATGCTTGTGACATCAAGACATGAAACACTTGTAAACTTTCTTTGAAATAGCCAGCTCCTCTAATGTGTCTTCAAAATATAAAGTGATTCACAAAGGCACACATCACACACATTTGTAGCAGCCCATTCATTACATAAACCAGGGCAAACCTGTGTGGGTTCTGTGAGTGAAGGGAGGCTTCACTACTTTCTGTGAGCAATGAGGACTGGCATCTTTCTGTGAGCAATAAGGACTGGGTGGAGACTGCGTATCCTTGTGTCATGCCATCACCAGTACGATAAGGAGGGTTTTAATGTGGAGCAGGCAATCTTCCAGCCCCTTCTGGTCTTGGATGAAATCATTGCACAGAGTAATCCACCAAAAATACACAATGGAGGCTGAAAAGTTTAACATATTTTAAATCAATTACTCAAATGGAATTGATTCTCGATGCCTTCTCAGAAGTCTACATGATTTCTTGGATTGCTCTGAGAAACTATCATAAGAAGTCCACTTCCCTCACTTAGTTCCCCCAGGGATTTCTTTTCCCCCATGTCATACACCCAGTCCTAAATCAATCCCCCAGACTATCTTTCCATTCCTTCCCCAGAGGGAACTTTTGTCAGACTCTGCAACAAACTCCTAGCTCTACCCAGAGTGTCCTCTGCTGCTAACATTGGTATCTCTCCCCTCAAAAGCCTGGGGTTGTATTAGTCTGAATTCTCCAGAGTAACAGAAATAAGAAGATTTATGTGTGTGAGCATACATATATATAAATAAATAAAAATACATTTATTTTAAGGAATTGGCTTACATGATTATGAAGGAAGGCAAGCCCAAAGTCTGCAGGGAATGGTCCAGCAGAGAGCTGGTGCTTCAGTGCAGGTATGAAAGTTGCCAGAGTCCCTTTTATAGAGAAGTTTAATACATATTTGTTGAATGAAATGTCTTCAGTAGAGACAAATTGAATTAAAGTGGTTAAGTAAATACTCTTCGGTGAAATTTGTGCAAATTATGAGTATAAAGAGAATGAGCTACAGAGCTCTCCATGACCACTCAAGAATGGGACCCCAGGCAAATGATAACTTATTCATTCATCATAGTGACAAACTTGAGGTATCAAATGGTTAACAGATAACGATCCCACTCTGCCTTGGACTTAGCCATTACAGTCCCTGTGTAAAATCCCACCAGCTTTCAGGCATGGAAAAAAATTTCAGAAAGGCCTTGAAAGAACGCATATGAAGACAAAAAGGATATTGAGCAGGGCTCCGTACTTGAACAAAAGAAGAAGCTCTCTTCAGTGTTTACTAAGAAATAGATAGAATATAGCATATCCTGGACAGATGAAATGTCCTAGCAAAAATGTTTAAGGGTATTTAAAGAAGAGCTAGATTTTGGGGGGAACAGAAGGGCATAAGATAGGCTGGTGGGAATCAGGAGGAAAAGAAGAAATCTTGCTGGAAATTTTGGAGTAGATTGTGAGGAGGGGTGATTCAGTTTAAAGATGTATTGTTCAGAGGTGAATACAACTTTCAGAGCACACAGCAGGTAAGGAAACATGCACGCTGATTGTGTGGAGCCCAAAGGAAAGAGGGTTTTGGAGTCCCAAGTAGCCTTGTTTCTGAAAGGGAGACATGTGAAGCCTCCTCCTGAGGCGGGAAGGCTGGGGAGGTGAACTCAAGACCTATATTGATAAACAACTAGGGGTTAGGTGCTGCACCTACATGCTGGGGAAATAGAAAATGAAGCAGACATGTGTCCCATCTTCCTCCAGCTTTCAGTCTAGCTTGAAAACAAATCTCATACCTAGAGAAAATGAAGGCTCTGTGAGATGTAGATGAGGTGGGAGCATGAATGCCTAGGGAAGGGAAGGAGAAAGATTTTCAGGTCTTCAGCTCTTCCATGAGGAGACCCTATCTGGCATCTGCTGTGGATTGGACCTCTGCTGCACTTCTTACTTGCCAACCTTACTTTGTCCCAAATGCCATTCCTTTGTTCCAGGGCCTCCTTGTCTTCCATCTGGAGAACTGGAGGTGAGAAGCATTATGATGGCCTCTCTGCTTTTATCTACAATCTCTCCAACCTGTCCTTTATGCCAATGTCAGGATGGGCATTGATGGATGCTTCTACTGTTGTCAACGCAGGGAGGGCCATAACACTGGCATAAGATGTCAATGTGTATATTTATATGTTAGGTCCATACTCAACTCAAGCTTCCGGTTAACTGTTGATCTATGCAACTCCAGTTCCTAATAAGTTCCTCATCTCCATCTGAGACCACCTCAGCCTGGACTTAATTGTCCACATCACTATCAGCATTTTGGTTTAAACCATTCAACAAGTCTCCAGGAAGCTCCAAACTTTCCCTCATCTTCCTGTGTTCTTCTGGGCCCTCCAAACTCTTCCAATCTCTGCCCATTACCCAGTTCCAAAGTCACTTCCACATTTTCAAGTATCTTTATAGCAGTGCCCCACTCCTGGCACCAATTTCCTGTATTAGTCTGTTTTCATGCTGCTATAAAGATGTACCCGAGACTGGGTAATTTATAAAGAAAAGAAGTTTAATTGACAACAAAGCTAACAAAGTGAACGCTGATTCAAGAACGACTGTCTACACATAGCACATGAGGGACTTTATGACAGTAAGAGATGAATTAAACAAGGGTGGGTGGGGAGGAAAAACAGACTTTTGAGCTCTTCACAGTATAGGAATGTGTTATTTCTAAAAGTTATTTTCTTAAATTGTTTGCTTGGAACTCAGTATATTTTTCCATAGGAAAGAGTCAGAGCTATTTTATTTATGATATGGGCTAACAAGACTTCTGTAATCTAGCTTGAAAACTTAATAATCATTAAACTTATTTTCAGGCTGGCGTGATGGCTCATGCCTGTAATCCTAGCACTTTGGGAGGCCAAGTCAGGAGGATCATGAGGTCAGGAGTTCGAGACCAGCCTGGCCAGCAAGGTGAAACCCTGTCTTTATTAAAGATACAAAAAATGAGCAAGGCATGCTGGTCCACTGCCTGTAATCCCAGCTACTTGGGAGGATGAGGCAGGAGAATCACTTGAACCCAGGAGGCAGAGGTTGCAGTGAGCCAAGGTTGCGCCACTGCACTCCATCCTGGGCGACGGAGTGAGACTCTGTCTCAAAAAACAAAATAAAACAAAAAAACAAAAACAAAAACTTATTTTCAATGAGATATGACTGTTTAAATTCTGAAACCTAGAACCCTCTGTTGCCCTGCAAACGCTTTAGGAAAAGAGGAGTGTGTCTGATGGAGGATAAGATGGAAAGTGGATATGGATCCATATTCAGAAGACATGGCTGCATTAGGGCAAAGGAACAGCTTTTCCCTGGCCATGCTCAGTGTTCGACATTGATATGGGAGAACATGGCATTCAGTATGGCTCTGTCTGGATATATATAGTTTTGTAAATTGGATGTTCTTAAGTTGAGACTGCATATTTCATTCCAAAATCAATCTTAGTTTTCCCACTTGCATTAGGACATTGTATTAGTCCATTTTCACGCTGCTATAAAGACACACCTGAGACTGGGTAATTTATAAAGAAAAGAGGTTTAATTGACTCACAGTTCTGCATGGCTGGGGAGGCCTCAGGAAACTTACAATCATGGCGAAAGGGAAGGAGGTACATCTTACATGGTGACAGGTGAGACAGAGTGTGCAAGAGAAAGGAAAACTGCCTTATAAAGCCGTACATTTTGTGAGAACTCACTATCGTAAGAGTAGTATGGGGAAACCACCTCATGATCCAATCACCTCCCATGGGGTCCCTCCCTCAACACGTGGGGATTTTGGGGATTACAATTCAAGACGAGATTTCAGTGGGGGCACAGCCAAATCATATCACATATCAATGCTTAAATTCAGTTTACCTGGGAAGTTTGAATGATTCCAACTCCTTAAATAGTCATTTACAGGCTTTTAGGCATTATGAAATCGTACTATTTTTAATTTCATTTTACCACTTCTCCTCTGTCTTATAAAAAGCTGACATCCAGCACATATGTACTTATAATTTTTAAGGTGAATCAAAAGTAAACTTGTTCTGAGTATTTGGGTACAGTTTTGCAATAGCTTTTGAGGTTACTCGGGTTGCACGATCAGGTTTGAGAATTACAGTAGTAGATTCATGAGTGAAATGGATTACACTAATCAATCTGACATTTAGTCACCTTGTTTTAAAAAAGCAAGGCAGTATTCTGGTAGCGATATTGAACTCCAGATTTCTTTCCATCTACCAACTTATGAAATTCACTGCAACATTGCACACCAGAACTGACTACTAATTTCTTTCCCCAGAATAATTTAAATTCTTTATGTCTCATTGTATTTAGTACTTGTCAGAGCTCCTGGAAGGACAGATTAAAGACAAATGCAGACAATTATTCATTGCTCAGCTTAGGTTCATTTCAGCCAGTCATTCTCTTGACCTTACCCTGGACCTCCCTATTCCCCAGGACCGCTGTTCCTAATTCAGAGGAAAGTGCGTGGGGACTAATTTCTGGAGCTAACACCCGCTACCACCATTTTTGAACTCCATGCTCTTTTTCATTTTCGAGACGGAGTCTTGCTGTGTCACCTAGGCTGGAGGGCAGTGGCGCCATCTCCTCTCACTGAAACCTCCTCCTCCTGAGTTCAAGCAATTCTCCTGCCTCAGCCCCTCAAGTAGTTGGGATTATAAGAGTGTGCCACCACACCCGGCTAATTTTTGTATTTTTAGTAGAGACCAGGTTTCACCATGTTGGCCAGGCTGGTCTCCAACTTGTGACCTCAAGTGATCCGCCCGCCTCGGCCCCCAAAAGTGCTGTGATTTTAGGTGTGAGCCACCATGCCTGGCCTGAACTCCATGCTCTTTTAGCTCTTCAGGGATGCTCTATCGTTATTACCCTTCTCTCTGTATCTCTACTGGAAATTTTCTCTTGTGGGTAAAATATGCTTAAGTTTACCATCTCTTAAGCAAAAGAAAACACACAAACAACAATAAAAAATCACTCCTCTCTAGGCTAATCTTCGCCTCTTGCTCTCTTATTATCCAACTCCACCAGGCTCTGTCCCTGGGGTGGAGGGTAAGAGCTCACAGAGAGGCACACTGTATATCTACATATTTAAAAATTGTGTATCAAGTTAAGCCATTAAATGAAAGATTTTCTATTGTTCTACCTTGATAAAGATAGCTAGAATGTCAGGTTAAACTGAAAAAGCTCAGACTCCTTGGAATCCTAGGGTAGAAGTGGTCTTAGGAGGGAGTTGGTGTCAGGCTTCCTGCTCATAGCTCAGCTTCCTTCTTTCTCCCTTCTCTGCCCCATCTCCCACTATGACAGACACGGAGCGCATATGAATGGATATTCCAGCCCACACATATGAGAACAGCCCTCACCCCTGCCCCATCCTGCAGTCAGCGGCCCCAGGGCCATCCCATGGGCCATTCGGTAACACAGTCCACTCCCTATTTGACAGGCCTGGGGAAAGGGGCCTAGTCATGAGCATGACGACATTTGGGCAGAGACTTTGCCAGCATGGGCAATCAAAATGCAGTCTGGCAGCAGAGTGTGGCCTCCAGGCGGGTGTGCTCCTTTGGTTCTGAGCCCAAGGACTTCTTGCCCAGGGGAGGGTATGGCTGGAGGAGGGTTGGAGCAGAGCCTGGAAAGCACAGACCTAGGGAAAGCCTCCTGCCTGATCTAAGGGCCCAAGGCTCTTGGCTTCACTTCTCACTACCTCACCTCCAGGCTCCCTGGAGCCAATCAGCTTCTGCCCTCAGCACTCCAAAATGACAGCTCTGCTGAGGATCAATAGTCATTTTATATTCTCCAGTCTAATGGGCACTCTTAGCCTGTACCCTTTTGTTTTTTTCTTTGCCTTCTGCTCATTGTATCTTTGTATTTTGCATGGGTTTTAATTAAAATTCATATAATGAATAATCACCTGTATTGGAATGAACCCAAAATCTGCATCTTGACTTAGGTTGGCTTTCCGAATGCAGGGCTGTAAGAACTACAAATTCAACTGAACCCCTGAGGTTTCCTCCCCTTCTTTTGACTTCCCCATCTCAGGAAGTAGCCACCTACCACTTAGATTTACAGGCCAGAAATCCAAGCGTCACTCATGTTCCTCCTTCTCCCTCATTCTTCACATTTAATTAATAACCGTATCTTGGTAATTCTAACTCCCAAATATTTCTGGGCTCTTTCCCTTTCTTTCCATCCCCTTTGGTGTGATCTTAGTTTAGACCTATAATTGCATTTATTTAAAGTAGCTGAATTAGGCTCATAAGAATTCACTGATCCAACTCATTTTCCACTCTGTTGCAAAAACTGATTTTCCTGCAATGCAAATATGAACGTGCCATTCCCCTGCTTTTAATCCTTCATTCGCTCCTTCAGGTTGTGCAGGATAAAATTCAGAACTTGTTTATTGCTGCCTTTTTTCCCCCATGCCCACTTTATCCCTGGGCTAAAACATGCTACTTATACATTGTTGTGGGGAGTTTTCACCACATACCATGGTCCTTCCTCTGGTATCCAGCTACCTCATCCTGATTTAACAGAATCAGAGCACATTCCTCATCTCCAAAAGGGCGTCCTGATGCCCCAGGCCCTATTGAGATGAGCTTTGCCAATGTTTACATAACACCATATGCATATTTCATCAGAGCATTTGTCACAGAACATTTGAGTAGTGGGTTAAACTGCACGCTTCCCTCACTGGACCATGAGCTCCACGAGGGCAGGGAACTCACTCATCTTTCATTTCCTTCCCCTCAGCATTTAGCAGGATGCCCGGCAGTTAGCAGATGTTCAATATAATTGTGTGAGAAGGGCTGGAAAGGTGGTGGGGCACGTCACCACGGGTGACAGAACTGGTCCCCTGTGGCATTCACTGTCTCGGGGGATTGGACGAGTGGTTCCAATGCAGGTGAAGTGCCATTGATGCTGAGAGAGAGGGAGGAAAGGTTCCTCTAGGGGGTTGTCTCTTGCTATTTTTAGGATCATTAAAAGTGATTAAAGCCCTCTCTGTAAAAGCTTACACATATATATTCTTGTCATAAAATTCTCCTGAAACATCCATGGGTTTTCTAAGTAGTACATCCCTCAGGCCTTGGCAAGAATGACCTCTGCTTTAGAGTGCTGTGTTTATTTAAAGTAGCTGAATAGGTTCTGGTCGTCCTCCAGCTGTGCATGCATTTAAGATGAACTTCAAGGGTGAATACAATGTTGGAAGTCGTAAAGAACTTGGAAGTTGAAAGATCAGCCAACAAAATGATAGCCATGGAAAAGCTGGCGGGAGCAAGTGACCCATTTGGAAAGGTAGACGAGGGGCTTTACTGCAGAAGGTCTGGACTCTCAGGGTTAGGAATTTCACAACGATTTGGAGGGATAACGGGAATCCCTAAAGTGTTTTTGAGCAATGATATAATTGGAGTGTGCTCTGAAAGGATGAATTTGGCAGATTATAGAGGTGGTTGCAGGGGAAGAGAAGGTGGAGAAACAGCTGGGAGGCTACCGTAGTAGTTGAGGGAAGAGGTAGAAGAGAACTGAACAAAGTGGATGGGATGGGACTAGAAGAGATTAATAGAATACAAAAGGTATGATTTAGATGTCATGTGAGTCAGCAAGATTTCGGGGAGAAGGCAACAAAGATTACTCTGATTTACAAGACTGGAGTTGGGGGAACTGGCCATGCCATGAACAAAACAGGGAAGCTTCAGGAACAATTAATATGAGGGAGAAGATTATAAACCCAGATCTAGATGCGTTAAATACAAGGAGCTGGCTGGACATTTAAGTATCTTGCTCCTTAAAGTCTAAAGGTGTCTTAGGATGCTTGTGGAGGGTTCCTTTCCAGAGAGATCCTGGAGGTTCCCCAAAGTACCCGCAAATATAAGTCTCTAGTAGGCTGAACATTTTCCAAGTTTAGACTCTACCTGGGTAAGTTTTTCATAGCACCTTCATCAGCCTGGGTCAACTCACTTGGGACTAACCTTATATCTGTTTGAATTCAGCTGTCTTTTGTTTTAAATTTTACTTTTAAATTGTTTTATTGCCAATTTTAGCTCCTCCAAATTAGCAACACACTTTCTCCTTGTGTTCGTTCCAACCTGGATCCTGTAGGGGTGGACATGGAAGGGTGATGGGAGGACAGGGCATGGATCTGGGACACACTTGGAGTTTTAATTTAGTATCCCATGAAACTTCTTGTTTAAAATATCTGATTTGCTAAAATTTGCTTTTCAAAAATGTTGGCCTTTTACTAAATTTCCCTTTTCAACATTTTAAACATCTGCTTTAGTTTTAAAATGGCTGTATTTTTTCTTTTTTTAAAAACATCTTTTACGTTTGTCCAAACTTTCCTATCCCTCAAAACGGAGGCTTCTTTTGGTCAAATTATTTCGATGTGAAATCTCTGAATAATCTCATCAAAAAGAGATCTGGAATGACGTCTGAACATAGGTAACAGTGACCTGGCATGGTTGTAAGTCAAGTAATATTGTGAAAAACCCCATGTAATACCAGGGCATATGAAGAAATGAAGATGAGAGGCAATCATTCCTTTAGATTCTGAATTAGTCAGACTATGGTCTGAGTTAGAGTACTATGTTCCGTGTTGGTCACCACCGTTGAAAGGGATGTTAAGAAATTAGAGTGACTACAGAAACAAGCAACCATGATGATTAAAGGGTTGGTTAATAGGCTCCAGGAGAAAAGATAAAAAGGTTTGCTGCTGTTTTCAGAAGAGAGGGCTGAAGTAGACCGTGATTTCGGAAAGGTTTTTGTAAGACATGGTTAACAGAAATAACACATGATGGAGAAAGATGGAGAGCAAAGCTAAAAGAAGAGAAAATGCCTCGTTTTGGATAAGTCAGGCCAGAATCAACCTTTTACCCTTTCCTATACTGTTACTAATTAATCACAACATTCCTTCCTGCAGAGCTTGGGCCAACCATGTAAAATTCCCTATAGGGAACTCCAGGCAGCCTCTCCCAGTTCTTTGAAACTTTTCCTTAGAAAGAAATCTGTTTTCGCCTCTATTTTAGACATCGAATGTTTTGAGAACTTGAGGTTTTATCAAATGATTTCTCGAAGCTCTTTCTAGCACCATGATTCTATCAAATCACTTGACTAGATGAGTTTCACGAGGAATGGACTTAATTTGTAGATGATAATGGATCTAGGCCCTTTGGTGAAACTGAGACTTCTCTGGAATGCTTTTGGTGAAGGGATTGGACACTTGGCTACTCTTTTAACACATAAAGTTTAGTTGTCTTCTCAAACAAGCTCTTCACAGACAGCCTAGAAAGTCTCATAATGCTGAACAAAGAGAAATATTTGGATGGAATCAGAAGTAAGGAAAGAACTTCTACCAGGATCTCCTGTGTAGAATATCCTGTTTGGCCCAGGAGGGGAAAATTGGGCTCTAGGAGGATCCTGAACACTGATTGGCTGAGGAAGGTATTGAGACGCCTGAAATGAAGCTAGTTGAAGTCTCCACTTTTTCTGTAGCTCTTTATGTGTTGTGATGAAAAAGCCTGATGAACAGTGGTTTTCTGACATGAAGTTTCTGGGAGGTAAACAGTGATAAATGGCAATTCAAGAAGCTGAAGGGCAGAAATCAATACTTGCTGTTACTCTGTAGTAAATTATGAGAAGCCTTCAATGAGAGGGACAGATATTGTTTTTCCAATTGTATGGTTTGGATTTTAGTTGTTTATAAATTCTTTCTCGCTGTGGGTCAAAGTTTTGGTCTTTGCCATATATACCCTAAATGTATGGGGATATATATCAGGCCACTTAAAGAGGTGGCAGGTAATTCAGCATTAGTATCTGAATTTTCTTCTCTACCATTGATTTTTTCTTTTTTCTTTTCTTTTTATTTTTCTTTCTTTCTTTCTTTCTTTTTTTTTTGAGATGGAGTCTCACTCTGTTGTCAGGCTGGAGTGCAGCAGTGTGACCTCAGCTCACTGAAACCTCTGCCTTCCGGGTTCAAGTGATTCTCCTGCCTCAGCCTCCCGAGTAGCTGGGACTAC
Source organism: Cacajao melanocephalus (assembly GCA_963573385.1). Lineage (NCBI taxonomy): Eukaryota > Metazoa > Chordata > Mammalia > Primates > Pitheciidae > Cacajao > Cacajao melanocephalus. The sequence continues at coordinate 9,018 of CAUYLG010001234.1, read as the reverse complement.
AGGCACGTGCCACCACACCTAGCTAATTTTATTTTTAGTACCTATGGGGTTTCACTGTGTTGGCCAGGCTGGTCTTGAACTCCTGACCTCAAGTGATCCATCTGCCTCGGCTTTCCAAAGTACAGGTGTGAGCCACTGCTCCCGGCAGACTTTCTCTAACTTTTCTAATGATGATTAGCACAGTTTGTTTTGTTGAAGGACAGCCTTTGGACCACAAAATGGATGAAAATAAAATAAAATAAAATAAAATGAAAAGAGCTAAACTGCTTTAAAAAAAAAAACCCTTAAGAATCTCCTAATACTGAGTTTCAAGGGCAGAGTCTTTCTCAGTGCCATTTGGCTCACAGACATGCATTCCAGAGCCACTAAATTTGAAATACAAAAATAAAAAAGATTTTACAAGAGCCGTTTCTTCCAATGAGGTCAGCAACAATTCTTGTCATTTCTTTTTTGAACAAATACATCATGTTCCACCAAGTCAGATATTTACATATACTAACTTGAAATTTCACTTCTGAAAAACTAATAGAGAAAAAAGTCTTAGGGGATACTTTTGCTGTTTTTATGGTGGTTGTTGATCTTCAGTGTTTATTAATTTTTAAATCTTTTCCTTATTTATATCCAACCCTCCCTTTTATAAAAAATAGACGATTTCCTAAAACTTGAGCCAAGAAGTCTGCTCTTAGGTGGCACTCCTGTTTTATAGCTGCTGGTTGGGCTGACAATAAGGAGAAATGTACAAGATCTCATTGGAGGAGACTTCTTGCAGCTTGTCCATCACACACACGTATATAGCGCTTCCATTGCTGCTTACCTGAGACAGCCATGTGATACTTTCTAGGACAAATTCAGATGGGAATTTCAAGAGTCATGATGGCAGAGAGAATATACGTACCATACTGCTCCAGTGGTCTAGGGGCATTGCAATCACAGAGGGAGGAGTTGGCTCTTCCTGCCCCTTCTCTACCCACTTCCGGCTAACTGCAGGCTCACCTGACCAACCTACAGTCTAACCTGTGAGGAGTACTCAGATGGGGGAAGAGCCTCCTGCCAGATGTAATAACGATTATTTTGAAAGGCAGTGGGGAGAAGGAGGGCAGCCAGGAGAACCTGACAAGACTTCAGGGCTTTCAGGCAAAGAAATGATGGTTTGATGGTTTGAGGGGCTGTGAGTTACATTTAGATCAAACAGACTCCTGAGACATAAGCGAATCAACACCAAGAGCACCTCCTTTGACTGTAAGTACCTTGAGTGCTTGTTCTAGGACTGTTGTCTCCTCTGTTTTCCTGGAACCAGCCACATTGCCTGGTTTGTAGACACTGAGTAACATTACATTAGACCAGTGAAAGGATGAAAGAATCTCAGGTTCTACTGAAGGAGAAATGGGCTTACACTGAAATATCAGAAAGAGAGGGTATACTAGAGGGGGAATTTCATGGTGAGAAACATTGTTGTATTATTATAGGTCTGTTATGGGTTATTGAGGAAGTGCCATGTAATCTAAAGAGATGCATTATCACAGCAGAATTTCCACAGTTCTGGAATGATTTCAGTGGGCTGCCTGGAGGAGGGCATGAACTGACCACCGTAGGCTTTCTTCCTTCCCTTGATGATTCTCATTCTTGGGAAGGTGCCCCACTCCCACTCCACCCCCAATTTTCTTGGACAATTCTAATTTCCAAAATTGGCGAATTTTTGTATTTATTTATTTTTTTTTTGCATATCACTTCTTTTTTATTATTATTTTTTATTATACTTTAGGTTCTGGGGTACGTGTACAGATCATGCAGGATTGTTGCATAGGTACATACATGGCAAGGTGGTTTGCTGCCTCCATCCCCCCGTCACCTATATCTGGCATTTTTCCCTGTGTTATCTCTCTCCAACCTCCCCACTCACCGCTGTCCCCTCCCTAGCCACCCCCAACAGACCCCAGTGTGTGATGTTCCCCACCCTGTGTCCAGGTATTCTCATTGTTCAACACTCACCTATGAGTAAGAACATGCAGTGTTTGATTTTATCACTCCTTTATTATACTGATCTGGAAAAAGGATTTTCTACAGTTACGCTCAAATGAACACTGGACCCATGTGGCAGGGCCAAGCAACTAGAACATGATTCAGAAATCAGTGAAAGAGACAATTGGACAGGACCAAGAGGCATTTCGCTGCCATGAAACAAGGCGGGGAGGGATTCTAAAACAAACAGCAGGAAGCACTCTTGCCCCCTCAGAGGTCAAGGAGCTGATCCCATATTGGTGTGAGGAATGGCTTATTTTCTGATGACCACATGTGGGACTATTTCAACCACCACAAGAAACCCCAGAAGGGTTACTATTTTGTATTATTTATATATACTATCTTTTTGAAATAAAAGTAAATGTAACACTAAACTAAATTTAGGATTGATTCCAACCTTCTAGAGCCAGCTCAATTTTTGTATTTTTAGTAGAGACAGGGTTTCACCATATTGGCCAGGCTGGTCTTGAACTCCTGACCTCGTGATCTGCCCACCTCAGCCTCCCAAAGTGCTGGGATTACAGGCGCAAGTCATAGCGCCCAGACAACACTTCTTGAACATTAAAATAAACGTAAGCTATACAGACAATTAAGAATATGAATGAAAATAAGATAATTGTTCACCCAGTTAGTTCAGTTCAGATTTTGGGTGGCTGGAGCCTCCCGCAGCAGCTCAGGACGCAAGGTGAACTCGGACAGGACACCAACCCATCACAGGGTGCGCTCACACACACACCCACACCCACACCCACCCACACTCACACTGGCACTGTGTAGACATACCAGTTCACCTAATGTGCACAGCTTTGGGATGGGGGAGGAAAGTGGAGTACCCAGAGGAAACCCTTGAAGCCATGGGGAAAATATGCGGACTCCCCACAGACAGTGGCTCCAGCTGGGAAGAGATTTTATTCTTCCCATCAGTGTTATAACAAAACAATGACGTTATTCGAGCACTCTGTACATTCACGGCGCCATCTGCTGAGATGCTTAAACAGCTAAAATGTGAGAAGGACCCAACGACCCCTCTGCCAAAAAATGTAAGTGCATCACTGTGTCCTGGTGCTAGCAGGTGTTGAGAAAGAGAATTTAAAAGCTATTCCTAGTTTTTTTTCTTTTTGCATTGGCATCTGTTGACCTATATTGTGCATTCTGTATAAATTCCATATGCCAGAAAAATCAAGAGTAAAAAGGTCATGAGAAGGCAGAAGAGCGGGTTGGAGAGGACTCTGAATAACAGAACCTGGGCTAAGACAGCTTATCAAGATATAAGCAATGATTTCTGGCTTTTTTTTTTCAGCCAGGAGATAAATAAGCGCAGAGGATGCTGTATCAGTCTTGGATCAGTAAGGGATGTTGTACAATGAGAAAAATGATGCATTTTCATCATTCAGGTGCCTCTCTACCACTTCTGTCTGGGGGCAGTGAGGTAGGGAATCTGCCAGCTGCTTCCTGAGGGACCCCTCAGGGTTACTAGACCAAGAGGCAACCTTGAGGAATGCTACTTGTCAATTCAGTTAACAAGTAAGGTTAATATCCTTGTCCTAGTGGGTGTCTGATTTCCAGTCTGTCATTTCACACGTTGACACTAGATGTCAGGGAAAGACTTAGCGTTCTACTTTGCAGGTCTCACATCTCTTTAGCAGAAAGGAAGGCTGCCTGACACAGAAATCTGGTACTGAAGACTGGCGAATTTCCCACTGTGAGCCACTGGGGACAGCAGGCTCGTATGCCAGAACACCACTATCCTGCTCGTGCCCTGTTAGACACACTCTTGATGCTGTGAAAGCCCATTGACAGAATGAGTTAGATCAAGGTCATTTCATCAAAAGAGTTTTTTTTTTTTTGAGGGGGGAGGGGGAATGAAAGTCATTAATTTACCCTTTCAATTTTATTATAAAAGAGATTCAATTTTACTTTTTAGAAAAGGACAGAAGGTATAACATGGTAGTGTTTTTATAATCCTTTTCATTAGTAAATTAGGAAGCAGGTAAACGAGTTAAAAATTATATGGAAGTCTCATAAGATTGTTCTGATACTCTGTAGTACTTCCTTTTGTTTTGCAAAAATGGCATTTTGTTTTAAATGATATTAATCAAAAATGTGTTTTTACCACAGAATTACTAAATCCTGACTTGCTTTCGTTATGTTGCTATTATGATTCCCAAAGCTCTCAGCCCCTTCACAGGCTTTCTGATGTAGTAAAAAGCCATGGGCTTTTATAAAAAAGTATGGATAACACATTCAGAAATTTTCCTTTCTTGCTTCCTCCCTCCCTCCCTCCCTCCTCCTCCTCCTCCTCCTCCTCCTCCTCCTCCTCCTAGTCTGAAAGAAGGCAGTGTGAACAAACTGGAACCAGGAAAGATGGTGGTAAAGGACAAAGCCAGAAAAGGGTATGGGATTTTCCTTGTGATGCACACTTTTTCCCTCTATTCCAAAGGGTCATGGCCATCGTATTCTCAGCCAGCCTTTGGAAATAACTCATCATCTACCCACCCAAGGTTAAAAATAGCACTTCCTTGGTAGGAGGAGCCCACGTTGGGAGGAGGGCCCACCCAGATGCTGGGGAGCAGCCCCACCTATGGAAAGACATTCCAGGAATCCCCTTGGTGGATCTGGAAGCCATTATATCATCACCAAAAATAGCATTATTAGTACCATATGGGTGTGTCCTTCATTTATTCATGAGCTGGATGTTGTGCAGGGCACAGGGGACTTGAAAAGAAAAAGACAAGTTTTCTGCTGGCTCACAGTGAAGGCAGGAGAGAGGCATGCTAGAAAAGTGTTTTAATGCTCATAATAGATATTTACAATAATTAGTCATTGTCACCTACTGCAATCCAGACAACCCCATCTTCTTGGAACTTTCAGATAAAGATTGATGTGGGGTGCGGTGGCTCGCACCTATAATCCCAGCACTTTGAGAGGCTGAGGCAGGAGGATTGCTTTGGGTCCAGGAGTTCAAGACCAGCCTAGGCGACATGGTGAGGCCTCATCTTTACAAAAAAATAAAGATCGATGTGGACAAACAAAGACAGTTTCAAAGTGTAAAGCAGATTAGAGAATTACCTGGGCAGGAATAGCAATATGGAGAGATGTCAGTACTACTGGTTTATTGATCAAGCTGTTGACTGGTTCATTTATAAAAATACCCATATGGCACATACTATGTGCCAGGCATCATTTTAAGTATTTTGCAACTATAAACTCATCCTCAGAACAACTCTCTAAGTAGGTACCAGTGTTAGTCCCATGTTACGGATAAGTAAACTGAAGCACAAAGCAGTTAAGTAACTTGCCCAAGTATTCACAGACAGAGCTAGAATCCTGGGGGTCATTTCACTCACCTTTTCTTCTACTCAACCCAAACACTCACCTAACAACATGCTTTTTCTTTTCACCTAGGAAGAGAGCATTGTGTAGTTTAACAGCTTGTGGTTTTGGAGTCAGTCAGATCTATGTTTGACAATTAGCTCTGCCACTTAATAACTGTGAGTTTGGGGCAACTTGGACTGAAGTTCTCTGAGCCTAGTCTTTCTTATAAGGAACAGTGGTAACTCATTCCTATAGTTGTTGGAAGAATGAAAGGAGATGAGTAGTTAGGAGGAGGTAAGTAGAAGATAGGTAGTAAGATTACACACTCTTGATGAATGTTCTTACTTCCTGTGGAAGCTCTAAGATCACACACTGAATTCTCACATCCTGGTGATTGGGCCCTTGTGTAGTTCTTCCCACTTTGGATAAGGCTGACCTATGAAACCAGTAGAGTGTTTTCCGAGGTCAAAGCATAAAAGACACAGCAGCTTTGCGCCCTCATTGATCTGGGGAAAGCCAGCTGCCGTGCCATGGTGATATGGTTTGGCTGTGTCCCCACCCAAATCTCAACTTGAATTGTAGCTCCCAGAATTTCCATGTGTTATGGGAGGGGCCTAGGGGGAGGTAACTGAATCATAAGGGGCGGTCTTTCTCATGCTATTCTCATGATAGTGAATAAGTCTCATGAAATCTGATGGGTTTATCAGGCGTTTCTGCTTTTGCTTCTTTCTCATTTTTCTCTTGCTATCTCCATGTAAGAAGTGCTTTTCACCTCCTGCCATGATTCTGAGGCCTTCCCAGCCATGTGGAACTGTAAGTCCAATTAGACCTTTTTTTCTCCCCGGTCTCAGGTATGTCTTTATCAGCAGTGTGAAAACAGACTAATACAGTAAATTGGACCAGTAGAGTGGGGCGTTGCTGAAGATAACCAAAAATGTGGAAGTGACTTTGGAACTGGGTAACAGGAAGCAGTTGGAACAGTTTGGAGGGCTCAGAAGAAGACAGGAAAATATGGGAAAATTTGGAACTTCCTAGAGACTTGTTGAATGGCTTTGTCCAAAATGCTGATAGTGATATGGACAATAAGGTCCAGGCTGAGGTCTCAGATGGAGATGAGGAACTTGTTGGGAACTGGAGTAAAGGTGACTCTTGTTAGGTTTTAGCAAAGAGACTAGAGGCATTTTTGCCCCTGCCCTAGAGATTTGTGGAACTTTGAACTTGAGAAAGATGATTTAGGGTATCTGACAGAAGAAATGTCTAGGCAGCAAAGCATTCAAGAGGTGACTGGGGTACTTTTAAAGGCATTCAGTTTTATAAGGGAAGCAGAGCATAAAAGTTTGGAAAAGTTACAACCTGACTATGTGATAGAAAAGAAAAACCCGTTTTCTGGGGAGAAATTCAAGCCAGCTGCAGAAATTTGCATAAATAGCAAGGAGCCTCATGTTAAACTCCAAGACGATGCGGAAAATGTCTCCAGGCCGTGTCAGAGGTCTTCACAGCAGCCTCTTCTGTCACAGGCCCAGAAGCCCAGGAGGAAAAAGTGCTTTTGTGGGCCAGACCCAGATTCCCTGTGTTGTGTGCAGCCTGGAGACTTGGTGCCCTGTGTCCCAGTTGCTCCAGCTGTGGCTGAAAGGGGCCAACGTACAGCTTGAACTGTGGCTTCAGAGGGTGTAAGCCTTGGCAGTTTCTACACAGTGTTGAGCCTGTGGGTGCACAGAAATCACGAATTGGGGTTTGGAAATTTCTGCCTAGATTTCAGAAGACTTCTGGAAACACCTGGATGCCCAGGCAGTAGTTTCTGCAGGGGTGAGGCCCTCATGGAGAACCTTTACGAGGGCAGTGCGGAAGGGAATTGCGGGATTGGAGCCCACACACAGAGTCCCTACTACAACACTGCCTGGTGGAGCTGTGAGAAGAGGGCCACCATCTTCCAGACCCCAGAATGATAAATCCACAGACAGATTGCACCATGTGCCTGGAAAAGCCATAGACACTCAATGCTAGCCCATGAAAGCAGCCGGAAGGGAGGCTGTACCCTGCAAAGCCACAGGGACGGAGAGGCCCAAGACCGTGGGAACCCACCTCTTGCATCAGCATGACCTGGAGTCAAAGGAGATCAATCTGAAGCTTTAAAATTTGACTGCCCCACTGGATTTTGGACTTGCATGGGCCCTGTAACCCATTTGTTTTGGCCAATTTCTCCCATTTGGAATGGCTGTATTTACCCGATACCTGCACCACCCATTGTATTTAGGAAGTAACTAGCTTGCTTTTGATTTTACAGTCTCATAGGCAGAAGGGACTTGCCTTGTCTCAGATGAGACTTTGAACAGTGGACTTTTGGGTTAATGATGAAATGAGTTAAGACTTTGGGGGATTGTTGGGAAGGTATGAATGGTTTTGAAATGTGAGGACATGAGATTTGGAGGGGCCAGGGCAGAATGATATGGTTTGGATGTGTCTCCACTCAAATCTCAACTTGAATTGTAGATCCCAGAATTCCCATGTGTTGTAGGAGGGACCCAGGGAGAGGTAATTGAATCATGGGGGCTGGTCTTTCCCGTGCTATTCTTATAGTGAATAAGTCTCACAAGATCTGATGGGCTTATTAGGGGTTTCTGGTTTTGCTTCTTTATCATTTTTCTCTTGCTGCCTCCATGTAAGAAGTGCCTTTCACCTCCTGCCATCCTAAGGCCTTCCCAGACATGTGGAACTGTTAGTCCAATTAAACCTCTTTTTCTTCCCAGTCTTAGGTGTGTCTTTATCAGCAGTGTGAAAATAGGCTAATACACACGGGGACCCCTAGGCAGTCCAGTGGATAGATCTTGTAACAGAAGCCTCCTGCTTCATTTATCCTGCCAGCCAGGCAAGTGCACCATTTTAGAATCAGATCCTCTAGCCCCAGTCAAGCCTTCAGATGACAGCAGCCCTGGCTAAGATCTTGACTGGAGCCTCATAAGAGATGCTAAACCTGAACTGCTCAGCCAAGCCACTTGTGGATTCCTGACCCATAAAAACTGTATGAAATAGTTAATATTTACTGTTGCTTTACACCACTAGGTTTGGAGCAGTTTGTAACACAGCAACAGATAATTAATATACTTTCCCTCATCCATTCTTTCTCCAGTAGGTCAAGCTGGACTCTTATCTTGTCTCCACCTCTCGTAGTACATTCTGCTCCAGACATAAGTGCAGTGGGTAAAGTTTGTCCTGGGAACATAGACCCTTGTAATCCATTTCACTTGCCCTTTCTGCTGCCCCCTGAAAATGTTTTGACCTCCTTGTATGGTCAACCAATCTTCCCTGGCATTCAGCTGCCCACTAGGTGTTAATGGGCATGAGCACTCTTTTGTCTCTTTCTGGGGACATTTATAATGGAATAGTGGATACAGAGGATGAAGAACCTTTACAGCATAGCCTGGTGTTTCTCTTTAAACTCTTGTTTTGGGCTCCAAAAATGTTAGGTGTGGGCTTGAACCTCGGTTGGAATAATTCCCTGTAAAAAAATCAAAATTCCTTGTACTCACCTTCAGGGCCCACTGGGTTCTGGCCACCCCACCCCTCCAATTCATCTTTTACCTCACTCACTGCACCCAGCCTCCCTGCCCCTCCCCCTCCCCTCCCCCTCCCCTCCCTCTCTCCTTCCTTCTTCTCCTTCCCTTTCCCCTCCCCTCCCCACCTCCC